>NW_012193802.1:20991-33163 GCF_000504015.1 Erythranthe guttata | reverse complement strand
GAACTGTAGCGGGTATTTTCATGATCGCTGTTGGAATCCATTTTTGACCATGTTCGAGTCCGATTTTGGAAATTTGACATTAGACAGGAATTGTAGCCACCTGAAATAGCTTTCAAATGCCGCCGGAACCAGTCGATTTGGAGTCTGGATGAGAAAGTTATGCTCGACTTCGTGGACACTACCGAAGATGTTGAGAGATCCTCTCTTCTATTTTTATTTTATTTTCCTAATTGCAACTCTTTTCTTACTCTTTGATCATTTATGCTTCATGGACACCTAATTATCAATTTGTACCTATGGAATACTAAATCCACCAATTAAAACAGAAATATAAATTAGTCCATCAAAAAATCCACGTAAACGTAAACGTTGAGTGTTATTTCTACACTCCACTGTATCTTTTGTATCTTGTGTTTTTGCTGTTGTTTGGTTATGCGCATTAAAGTCCTAGTGTTGTACTCCGTGTTTTTAAGAACGTTGTTGCGAATGCACTTTTGCGCAGGTTTTTCTACACGTTTGTGATTGTCCATTTGAGCGAGTGTGTTTGTGCATGTTTGTTGATTTGTATTAAAGTCCTAGGATTGTAGTTTGTGTTTTCATGATCCTTTTTGCGAATGCTGTTTTGCGTGAGTAGTTTTGTGCATGATTTTGTACTTTTACTTATGTGCGTATCCTTTGTAGCGAGTGTTTTTGTGCACGTTTCTTGATGCGCATTCGTGTCCTCGAACTGTAGCGGGTATTTTCATGATCGCTGTTGGAATCCAATTTTGACCATGTTCGAGTCCGAATTTGGAAATTTGACATTAGACAGGAATTGTAGCCACCTGAAATAGCTTTCTAATGCCGCCGGAACCAGTCGATTTGGAGTCCGGATGAGAAAGTTATGCTCGACTTCGTGGACACTACCGAAGATGTTGAGGGATCCTCTCTTCTATTTTGATTTTATTTTCCTAATTGCAAGTCTTTTCTTACTCTTTGATCATTTTTGCTTCATGGACACCTAATTATCAATTTGTACCTATGGAATACTAAATCCACCAATTAAAACAGAAATATAAATTAGTCCATCAAAAAATCCACGTAAACGTAAACGTTGAGTGTTATTTCTAC
Organism: Erythranthe guttata; assembly: GCF_000504015.1. The sequence continues at coordinate 32,053 of NW_012193802.1, read as the reverse complement.
ACTCCACTGTATCTTTTGTATCTTGTGTTTTTGCTGTTGTTTGGTTATGCGCATTAAAGTCCTAGTGTTGTACTCCGTGTTTTTAAGAACGTTGTTGCGAATGCACTTTTGCGCATGTTTTTCTACACGTTTGTGCTTGTCCATTTGAGCGAGAGTGTTTGTGCATGTTTGTTGATTTGTATTAAAGTCCTAGGATTGTAGTTTGTGTTTTCATGATCCTTTTTGCGAATGCTGTTTTGCGTGAGTAGTTTTGTGCATGATTTTGTACTTTTACTTATGTGCGTATCCTTTGTAGCGAGTGTTTTTGTGCATGTTTCTTGATGCGCATTCGTGTCCTCGAACTGTAGCCGGTATTTTCATGATCGCTGTTGGAATCCAATTTTGACCATGTTCGAGTCCGAATTTGGAAATTTGACATTAGACAGGAATTGTAGCCACCTGAAATAGCTTTCTAATGCCTCTGGATCCACACGATTTGGAGTCCGGATGAGAAACTTATGCTCGACTTCGTGGACACTACCGAAGATGTTGAGGGATCCTCTCTTCTATTTTAATTTTATTTTCCTAATTGCAACTCTTCTCTTACTCTTTAATCATTTTTGCTTCATGGACACCTAATTATCAATTTGTACCTATAGAATACTAAATCCACCAATTAAAACAGAAATATAAATTAGTCCATCAAAAAATCCACGTAAACGTAAACGTTGAGTGTTATTTCTACACTCCACTGTATCTTTTGTATCTTGTGTTTTCGGTGTTGTTTGGTTATGCGCATTAAAGTCCTAGTGTTGTACTCCGTGTTTTTAAGAACGTTGTTGCGAAGTCACTTTTGCGCATGTTTTTTTACATGTATGCTTGTGCATGTCCATTTGAGCGAGTGTGTTTGTGCATGTTTGTAGATTTGTATTAATGTCCTAGGATTGTAGTTTGTGTTTTCATGATCATTTTTGCGAATGCTGTTTTGCGTGAGTAGTTTTGTGCATGATTTTGTACTTTTACTTATGTGCGTATCCTTTGTAGCGAGTGTTTTTGTGCACGTTTGTTGATGCGCATTCGTGTCCTCGAACTGTAGCGGGTATTTTCATGATCGCTGTTGGAATCCAATTTTGACCATGTTCGAGTCCGAATTTGAAAATTTGACATTTGACAGCAATTGTAGCCACCTAAAATAGCTTTCTAATGCCGCCAGAACCAGTCGATTTGGAGTCCGGATGAGAAAGTTATGCTCGACTTCGTGGACACTACCGAAGATGTTGAGGGATCCTCTCTTCTATTTTGATTTTATTTTCCTAATTGCATCTCTTTTCTTACTCTTTGATCATTTTTGCTTCATGGACACCTAATTATCAATTTGTACCTATGGAATACTAAATCCACCAATTCAAACAGAAATATAAATTAGTCCATAAAAAATCCACGTAAACGTAAACGTTGAGTGTTATTTCTACACTCCACTGTATCTTTTGTATCTTGTGTTTTTGCGGTTGTTTGGTTATGCACATTAAAGTCCTAGTGTTGTACTCCATGCTTTTAAGAACGTTGTTGCGAATGCACTTTTGCGCATGTTTTTTTACATGTATGCTTGTGCATGTCCATTTGAGCGAGTGTGTGTGTGCATGTTTGTTGATTTGTATTAATGTCCTAGGATTGTAGTTTGTGTTTTCATGATCATTTTTGCGAATGCTGTATTGCGTGAGTCCGGATGAGAAAATTATGCTCGACTTCGTGGACACTACCGAAGTTGTTGAGGGATCCTCTCTTCTATTTTGATTTTATTTTCCTAATTGCAACTCTTTTCTTACTCTTTGATCATTTTTGCTTCATGGACACCTAATTATCAATTTGTACCTATGGAATACTAAGTCCACCAATTAAAACAGAAATATAAATTAGTCCATCAAAAAATCCACGTAAACGTAAACGTTGAGTGTTATTTCTACACTCCACTGTATCTTTTGTATCTTGTGTTTTTGCTGTTGTTTGGTTATGCGCATTAAAGTCCTAGTGTTGTACTCCGTGTTTTTAAGAACGTTGTTGCGAATGCACTTTTGCGCATGTTTTTTTACACGTTTGTGCATGTCCATTTGAGCGAGTGTGTTTGTGCATGTTTGTTGATTTGTTTTAAAGTCCTAGGATTGTAGTTTGTGTTTTCATGATCCTTTTTGCGAATGCTGTTTTGCGTGAGTAGTTTTGTGCATGATTTTGTACTTTAACTTATGTGCGTATCCTTTGTAGCGAGTGTTTTTGTGCACGTTTCTTCATGCGCATTCGTGTCCTTGAACTGTAGCGGGTATTTTCATGATCGCTGTTGGAATCCAATTTTGACCATGTTTGTAACACCCCACGTTTTCAAAACACGATAATTTCTAACTCATAAATCTCTAGTCAAGTAAATACTAAATTTTGCTAATAATAGGGCTATACGTGAATTATTATGTGCCGAATTATTAGATATCGAATTTTATTCGTGACCTTATGTGCCTATGTGTTTACGGGTAAATTATACATGCATGCTAGGACTTAGCATAACTATCATAATACATAATATATATGTATGTATATGTGTCGTATATGTGTGTGTATTTTAGGGGAGGATTATTTAATAATTATAAAATAAATACATGATAATCCTAAGCCTAGCCTAACCCCTATTAGAACCAATCCTACACTCCATCTCAAGCATGCCTATTTAGAAGGCCAAGAGTCCCTTCTCTCCCCCTCATTTCGGCTGCACCAAACCCCTCTCTCTCTCCCTTGTTCTTTCCTTCTTTAAACCACCGAAACCACCATTGTCATCAGCTCCACCAAGCTCGAACCACCCCCCAAATCAGCAAGATATTTCTCAAGCCAACAATGAGAATTCCCTATCTCACCCTTGCCCTTGAATACTCCAAGAACACTATATATACATGGTGCCCCTTCACTAGTGAAAACACTTCTCACCTTGAAATTTATACCGTGTCCTTCCATATCAAAGTAGCTTGGTTTAATCTCAATGCTTGAAGAGGTAAGAGCTGCCATTCGAAGTCTCAAACTCTTCCTTCTTCTTCGTTCATTTTCTTCCTCTAACTCTCGGTTTTTCTTTGAAGGTTCCCTAGAACCTTCCCCTTTTCAGCTAGCTTTTATTCCTTTCTATTTTTGAGGTAAGGAATCGAAATCCTTGCTGCAAATGGAGGTATCAAAGTATCAAGAACAAAAATTTCGAAATTAATTAAAAAACACCCCTAATTCGTGTTTTATGTTTTTCTTGCATTTAATGGTTCCTTTTTGTTAGTTCATATGATTTATGTTATTGCATGTATGATCAGAGGTCTTAAATGGTAGATTTGAGTTAATGTCTTTCAAGAAATTTCAGTTATTTCGGAAATAGTGAAGAAAATTTAATTTGGGAAAAGTTTTGTGGTTGCATGTATAAATCTGCATTCTTTTGGGCCAGATCTGTAATTTGTGAGAAGTCAGACTCATATGAGTTTTCAAAACTGGTTTTTAGCATTTATTGAACGGAAATTCCAGATTTAAGAAAGTTTTGAAAGGAAAAGTAATTTTTTGAAACTCCTAGTGGTCTTGCATGTATGGATCTAAAGGTTTTGGGGTGAAAAATGGAATTTTTTAAGTTGTTGCATAAATCAAGTTTTTTTTTTAGTTTCATTTTCTGCATATATTGAACAAAGATTTCGGTTTTGGGGGTTGTTTATGAAGAAATGGATTTTGAAATTCTAGTATGGATGCATGTGTAATCCGAATGATTTTTGGGGCAAATCTGCAATTTTTGAGAAATAAAATTTTAGTGGTTTTCCAAATCTGTTTTTCAGCCCTTAGTGAAAAGACAATTCCAGTTTCCAAGAAGTTTTGTAAGAAAAAGGATTTTTGGGAATTTCTAAGGGTCATGCATGTATAGATCTAGAGAGTCTAGGGTGAAAAATGTAAATTTCGAAAAATCTGCATAAATAAACTTCTAACTGTATTATTCTGCATTTATTGAAACTTAAGATGGATTAAGCGTTGAAATCATGAATATCTGAATTAGGAACTTTTAGCTTAATTGCATGTGTGAGTTTTGAAACTTTCGGGGTCAAAACTGTAATTTCCAGAAATTTAGGGGTATTGTGCTGAATACCCGAACTCTTTTAAGTTGATGTGTTTTTCTTGATCCTAAATTAATTAGAAAAGAAAATTTGGGATTTAGTAGCTTAAGGAAAATATAGGAATTAAATGGATCTTTACTAGTCTTGTTTAGAATTTTGGTTATATATGGGTAAACATTCATGAATGCATAATTCGATGTGTGATGATGATAAATTCTTGTGTGTTATGTGGTTGTTTGTCACTTGATTGATATTTGTGATGTCTTGTGGTGTTTTAAATTTCTTATGGGTTGTTGTGGAATATTGATACATTTATGTACTCAACCGAAATTCTAAATACTTCGGCCGTGCCATTTTGTAATTAAATAAAATAAATTGGGGAGATTAATGAAATACTTAGAAAGGATGAGAAAGGATACGGGGGGGCCGGTATTCCAACCATAGATACTACAGTTGGGTGGTTTGATTCCACCGAAAACGGGCTCAGAATAATCTTCTTATTTTCTAAGTAAAGGAGTTAATTTCTCATCGGATCCGATAAACTGAAAAAGCTTTCTTACGTACACGAATTTTGAATGCTAGAAATATGCATTATATTTAACTGCATTTCAGTTGTGTGGCTATATATATATAATATATGTAGTACGACTATATTTTTTAAAGTCTCGGTATCTTTCGAGATCCTTACTGAGCTTTGTTAGCTCATATAGATATTCTCCGTTTGCAGGTATTAGTACTACTCACTCCACCGGATTGGACTAGTCGACGGTTCGAGAAGCCGACTCCGGGTTTTTGGCTCGTATGGAGGATCTACTTATAATGCTTGTAGTGTTGTCTTTTGTGTATATTGTCCTTAGGACAATTACTATTTCCGTAGTAGCTCATGTGTATTATTATCTGTGGTAAAGGAGGCAAATTCCTCCGAATATGGGCCCCTTTTTGTTAAACTATGGTCCATTTATGTAGAATGAACATGTTGTTTTGATTACGGACTCTAAACCCTTTTATTACTATGTTTTATCAAGGTGACACCACTTATAGTCTATATTAGTGATTAATCGAGTAGTTTAGATATATGTTCCTCCATCCCACTAAATCATTCGCCGAACATTCTTCCGAAGTCAACCCCGTCTTTAAGTCTTAGGTCATGTGAAATATATCGGTTCGATAATCCTTGGAGTCTACCCATATATCTCAACACTTATATAACACCTTTAAAGCTTCCGTGCATGGCAAACCCTCTCGGTTTGCTATACGATTTCTAGGGGGTGTCACAATGTTCGAGTCCGAATTTGGAAATTTGACATTAGAAAGGAATTGTAGCCACCTGAAATAGCTTTCTAATGCCGCCGGAACCACTCGATTTGGAGTCCGGATGAGAAAGTTATGCTCGACTTCGTGGACACTACCGAAGATGTTGAGGGATCAAATCCTTGAAAGAGTGGATCAAATCCTTGGAAGTAATCTTTGATTACATGCAAATGGATGACCGTGAACGAGTGCACTGTGCCCTCTTTTTACTTCGTAACGAAGCCCGGAACTGGTGGGAGGGAGCTAAGGAAGGTATTGAACTCGAGAACTTGTCATGGGAGTCATTCAAGGTCCAATTCTTCGAGAAATACTTTTCCAAGGACGTTCGGGCCAACAAACTCAAGGAATTCTTGGAACTTCGCCAAGGGGATCTCACCATGACCGAATACGTTCGACTATTTGAACGAGGATGCTTGTACGCCCCATTCATCGCCAAGGACGTTGAGGAAAAGAAAAATCACTTCACAAGGGGTTTACAACCCGAAATTCGAAGGGACATCCGCATGTGCGACGGCACTACCTTTCGCCAAATGGTGGACAAGGCACTAACGGCTGCTCAAGACGAAAATGAAATTCAGCAAGGGAAACGAGCCCAGCCACCCACACCACGACCATGGAAGAAGGCCAATTTTGGAAATCACAAATTCAAAGGAAAGAAGGTCCAAAGTCCAAACCCTAAGCCAGTAGCACCGACGATCAAGCCAACTTGCTCGAACTGCGGAAAGGCTCACTTTGGGATCTGCGTAAAGGATACCGAGTTGTGTTTTCGATGCAAAAAGCTCGGCCATAAGGCGAGAGACTGCCCCAACGCTCAAACTCGAGTCCCAGGCCGCGCGTTTGCCATGACCCGAGTGTTAGAGTAGGTGACCAACAAGCCAACTTGTGGCTGTGGTCTTTCGTATTTATTATTGTAATAAACGAACCTTTATTCGTATTAATGATAAAACACCTTGGTATTCTATATCTTTGTCCCTTTGTCACAAGCATAGATATAGTCCTTACAGTTATTACAAGTACTAGTAATTGATCGTTAGGATCGTGAGATATTTACTTAAGAATTATAACTGTTAAACGTGTTCCTAGTCGAAGGGTTACGCCACTAATGAGGATATCGGCCTTTCCCATGAAGACTAGCACTTAGTGTATGTGTACAGCATCTCATCAGTATACGGTATTGTGATATCGGCATGCATAAGTGGGTGCTCGTAAGTTGACGAGTTCACTGAACTCCCTCACCCTAGAAATCTCTAAGTGGTTCCCAATAATCGAGTAGAGATATCTATGGTATAGTTGTACACCATTAGTCCTTATGACCTAGACATCACCGTGACTTCACTAGAGGACCAGCTGTATCGTGACCTGTCCCTGAGTTCCACCGAGGACCATCCCAAGGGCCAGTGTTCGTGCAGTCCGAAATCTAGTTGGAGGTCTGTGCATTGTAGTCGGGGATTCGATCGCTAGAATAGTCTTGGATGTCCTGTGTGTTCTGAAAGTTTGTGATCATTCTAAGTCTCTGGCCAGAGCTGACTAAGTGATGATTAGAGAATTTGATTCTCTAAGTCATGCGCGTGAGGATTACAACACTTGGAACGATCGCACCGTCATCGAACATATAAAGAGGTCTCGATGAACCAATGCCTCTAGTTCGATCGGGACATATGAATCGAAGGGACCGTACTGTACGTTAACTATATCTGAAGGTTCTTGCAGGCACTTCATTTGTATCTAGGGAATCATGACGCGTAGTTGCTAGACGCCAATCTTGATTCGTTGGGTGATTAAGGTGAAACGAGTTTCATCTTAATCGTAACTCTAAGGGGACGAGTTTTGACCACAAAGGGTTGTGGGCCCACGGCTAGCTTACACCTGAACCATCGAGGGTCACACTGCTCGTGCACATGAGATCTTTGAATAAACGGTCAGAGATAAAATAGTTTATCTTTGCATGATTGGAAGTCAATATGATTGAGTCCAACATTCGTAATTTGGAATTATGAATGAGAATAAGAAAAGGAAAAGAATAGGCGAACGTGTTAGTGAACTTTCTAAATCGGGATGTTTCCAAATTTAGAAAGCGCACTGAACTAGGGTTTCCACTTTTGGAAAGTTGGAAAATGAAAGATGGCACTCGTAATGACGAGAATATTATAATGATTCCGAAAATGTAATTGTTGCAATTTTCCGATCATTGGATTAAGAGAGACGAGAAAGTAAAGATACTAACGGACTTAAGCTTTTGGGCCCGGTCCAACTTATGCCCGCTAGGGTTTTATGCAAGACATATAAATACTTGATTTATAGGTCTTGCACAAAACATACAACTCAACCCTAACCCTAGCCGCTCGAACCCTCTCTCTCTCGGCCTCTCTCCCATCGGCCACCACCGCGTCGCCATTGCTCCGCCGTGACCGGAATCGGCCATCAATTGGCCAATCCTTTTCGGTACTCTTTTCTTCTTTCTTTTTCTTCCGTTAATTCTAACTACTTCGTGTCTAGTGCCACGTTTTAGTAGATCGAAGTATACGAGGTGAAATCCGAGAGGAGGAAGATTGAAGAATCGAAGAACAGCCATCAAGCCGACGACGCACGCGACACACGCGCCGCCTCGAAGTCCGCGCGTGAGATACACGCGCCGCCGTGGGCCGATCTGCCGCTGCTGCCGCTGCACCGCTGCTGCCCCGATTGTACGGATTGGTTTCCGTAGCAATCTCGACTTGCGAAACGCTCCTACCTCACGCTTCAAGAGGTAAATACACGAAACCCTAGTTTCGGTTCGTTTAGGTTTAAACTATGATTTCATGTTTGCTATCGTATGATTTTATGTGATTATGTGTAATCGTTTTAATCTTTGCAAGCATGTTAATTGGTTTAAACGCGAGCATGTTAATTTATTTAAATTCGGTTAAATTATTTAGCATGTATGTTGTTTTTAATTTCGCTGGAAGCGCAAAGGTACGCAATTAATTGATTTAATTTATCGGGCATGTACTTGTGTGCTTTAAAGTCGTTTAATTCGCACAAAAATTTTTGTTTTCCGCTGCGTATGCGTGCCCGAAACCCAACAGTGGTATCAGAGCTCGTTGCGTAATTAATTGCGTTGTATAATATGCTATGATTTTATGCATGTTCGATTTATTAAAGTAGTGATTGTCGTATTATGTAATTGGGAGTTTTCGTAAGTTTAAAATATTTTTGAAATATTGTTTAGAATTTTTCCAGCTTTAAAATTGTTTAAAATTGGAAAATCGGATCTGAAATTGTTTTAAAAATGTCGGATTTTTAATTGTTCGGATCGAACCGGTCGAACCGGCCGGTTCGATGGTTGTGTGCGATTTAGTTGACCGAATCCACGTGGATTCGGGTCGGTCAGACCGGTTCCCGGTCCGACTGACCCGGCCCACTGATTTGGGTCAGCTGGACCGGACAGAACCGGACCGCTTCGGTCCGAACCGGTCAGACCGGTTGGGCCGAACCGGTTCACTGAAAAAAAAAAAAAAAAAAAAAAATTATTTCAGATTTCTAAAATTAAACTTAAAACAAATTGATTTTAATTTTTGGAAAATTATTTTCAATTAATCCCAATTAGATAATTGGATCGACAATCATCTATTTTAGTAAACAGGTGTTAGATTAATTAAATTGATTTAAATTGTTAAATTGATTTCAATTAATAGAACACATATATAATATTGATTATAAATTCAACTTAATTAGTAGTACCTCAACATTATTTGAATGATTTATGCTAGTTGAGGTTCTATAATTATTTTGAAAAACTCGATAATTAATTAATGTAATTAATTATGAAATTAGGTCGTATGTTCCTCTTAGGACAATATGCGTTTCCATATACCTTTAGAGAACATAGATGTAGGAATCACATAGACCAATCCAAAACTTCTGATGAGATAAAACATTTTAATAAAAATCCCTCATTCTTAATCTAATTGAGAATCATTTCAAGCTATAAAGAAAAACCCAATCTGTTGAGTTATTTCTTTCCTTCTGCCAACGGTTGGATTATGTGTAGCCCTTTGCTGTAGTGCAGTAAGCCGTGTTAGCGGGGAGTGCTATGGTAGAGTAAGCTGTAATTCAATTGACATAATGATGAAGGTAGCCATAGAAAAGGGTTATGTTGGATTAACGTGGTCGGCTAGATTAACTAGGGACTGCATTAGTTTGGCATAATCAAGTTCTATGAGCATCTTTGATTGGTAGGTTAGACTTGACACACGACGATTTTGATATTTGCGAGATTAACTTAGGTCATTATCAAGTGTGAGGAAAATTAATTTAGGGTCATATTGTGGATATGATTGATTGTGATCTACCTTTGGGCAAATATAATCGGGCTAGATTAACTACGGGTTATATTTGTCTATTGGACCTAAAGCCCATTAAGAAAAATCAGTTTTCTCGTTTGTCTACTAGAGGGAAGTGGAACTCGATAAAATTAGTGGGAGAACAATTAAATAACATAAGTCCAAACATTTAATTATGACAATCATTTAACGCGAATCTCTAATAATCCTCTTCTCTATATGCCTCAGATAATCATGTCTAAGAATCCCATAATGTCAATCCTCGACAATAAACTCAATGGCCCTAATTACCTAGATTGGTTGCGTAGTCTTAATGATATGAGCCAGCCATGCATCGAAGTTAATGCCGAGCTAAGCAAAGTGCAAACTCTTAGTGTGAATGTTGATGAGATGGCGGTGCTTAGAGAGATGCTTCAATCATTCTCTATACAGAGGTTGAACGCATTGGAACTTCAAGCTACAAAATACTCGCGTTCATATCCACTTCAATGGATGCTAGATAGTGTGTTTGGCGATGTGGTGCAGAGATGTGTAAGTTCGGTACCAAACAGAGAGATCGATCTTGTTTATACTCCTTGTGATATTTGTTCGGATTCGAGGACGAATCCTTTTAAAGAGGGGGAGAATGATACGATCCGCACAAGCTCCAAGACAAAGAATTGGAAGAAGAGAAAGCGAGTGAGATTAATGGAGCTGTTCGTGTTGAAGTTGAAGTGTAAAGGCTTGAATCAGGCCTTTGAAGAGTCTATGGTTTGGAATTGGAAGAAAAGAAAGAGGAGAATTCGTTGGACAAGTCGAATTCCATGCATCCGAGATTCTCGCCTATTCTGGCAGAGTTCACCATTCGAGTTATAACTCTCGGATCTGAAGTCCATTGAAGCTGATTCAAAATGATTCGGAAAGCTAACTGAAAGATCTACAACTTTCATGTTTTGAGAGAAGAGATATTCGAAGTGGAACAGTGTGGAAATTGAGCTTTAATTGCATGCACGTGCACAGCCCAATGTCGCGAGTTAAGAAGGGTGATCGAGAAGTCGACTTGAAGATCAAGTTATCTTATTTAATTATGCACGTTTTTAATTTAGGTTTTATTATGTTTTTATTATTTTAGAGTCCTTTATGGTTAGGATTTGCTTATTTATTTATTTCCTTATTATAGTTTAGGTAGGAGTCCTTTTCCTTGTGAAAAAGGAGTCTTTTTAGACCTTATAAATAGGTTGCCAATTTGGCTTATTTTAGAGGACGAATTTTAATGAATATTTGAGTATTTTGAGAGATCAAGTCTCCTTCGCTGTTCTACACAACCTTCGGTACCACTAGTTCAAATGCCTTTTTCTCTTT
>NW_012193798.1:151772-168297 GCF_000504015.1 Erythranthe guttata | reverse complement strand
TTAGTGACGCATTTTCTTATATTTTTTCACTGAGAAGATTAAAGATCGATGAAAAACGAGTGGAATAAAAAAAAAAAAAAACCTTGGATGCAGCTTCGAAACCGGAGTCGCCTTGCTTAAAAAGAGACCACGGCGCTTTTTCGTTAATGTATACATTCCCAGCATTACCAATCTGTAGCACCGCCTCGCAAGCCGACGACAGTTCAAGATTCTCGTAGTGCTGTCTGGCTTTTTCAACCTGCAATATTTCATTGCAGCAATAGCACACTTCACTTATATATAATTAAAAAAAAAGGGTAAATTACAACCACCACCTGAGGTATGGTCAAATTACGAAAACCCCCCTCTTGTTTGGGTAACTACAACCACCCACTCAACTATAAAACTTCTTACACGTCCACCCTTTCTTCTAGATTATATGGAATATTATGACTTTTGTACCCGTTTTATCTCATTCGAACTCTACATTTTAAAGCAAGATAATCATAATATGTGTTTGGCTTGTATATATCAGATTGTGGTGCATCAGAAACTGTATTTTTGCACAAAACGAGTACAAACTAGAGCACATTCCACGAAATCTAGATGATTATGTTGAATTTGACACCATAAGGGTGGAGGTGTAAGAAAAAAAACATAGTTGAGGGGTAGATGTAATTATCCAAACAAGAGGGTTTTTTTTGTAAATTGACCATACCCAGGGGGTGGTTGTAATTTACCCTAAAAAAAACGGGAAAATCGAAGTAGTCTCATAGTATGCAAGAGTTTATAAGGAGAAAGAAACATACAAATATAGTTTATAGTTTTATTAATTATTACTTCATACGAGTCAACCGATTTGAGTAAATCGTAAACAAAAAGGAGTTTTACCTGTTTCTCCACAGTATCCTTGAACGCAATGCCTTCTGCTGCAATAGCTGAATTGACGGAAATAGCGGATTGGCAATTCTTTCTCAATAATCCAAGTGTACGATTAAGAAGATTACCTGATGGAAATTCAATATTAGAATCCTGCAAAGGCCGAATCTCGCGCTGTGAGGTTTCCAGTACGAAAGAAACCACATTATATATATATATATATATATATATATATATATATATATATATATATATATATATATATATATATATATATATATATATATATATATATATAGATTTGATATTTATCGAATTAAGTCACCATTAAATCCTATTTATTAAAGAAAACCAAGACACTCTCTTCGTGTAAGTGCACCAAATAAACATCGATAAGGAAAAACTTCACTCCCATAAAAATATATTTTGTGAAGAAAAAATCTTTTTTTCTTTTTTTTTTCTTAATATTCTTTTTAATTGGCCTTATAATATGGCCTATAACGCACACACAAACACACACAAAGGTTGTTCCACTCAAATACAGCCATGATTCAATTACCGAATACCTTAATAGAGGACTCAATTACGTAAATATTTAGGTAAAATGGAGATAGAGTAATAATACCAATAGTATTTGCAAGATTTGCATTGATAATATTGACGAAACGTTCCTCTGAGTAGTCCCCATCGTTGCCGAATTCCACCTCCCTAAGGAAGAAATACCTCACTGCATCAGGTCCGAATCTCCGCACCAAGTCGGTGGGTTCGAGTGTATTTCCGAGTGATTTTCCCATTTTCAAGCCATCCTATAGAATACGCAACATTGTTACATTAAATGTAATAGGAAAAAAAACAACGTACATGTAAGAGAATTAGGCAAGAGTTCTTGCTAACGAACTCTTATTTTGAGTTCTTGCTAAAGAAAATAATTGAAATGTCGGAAAATCGGTCGTTAGTTAAATTTACTCCAAAATTCATCCTAAAAAAGAGATCGGTTCTACTAAAAAAAACAAAATAAGGAATCAAAAACATAACGCATAATCGAAAGAATTTCTTGACAAAAAAAGGAATTAACATACGAAACTAATTTGAATACCTTAGTCAAGAATCCATGACCAAACACCTTCTTCGGGAGGCTAACTCCAGCAGACATCAGCATCGCTGGCCAATAAACAGCATGAAACCGTAATATGTCCTGCTTAATATTATTAGTGAAATCGACTTAGAAACCCGCGAGAATTCTATATAACAATAGAAGAAACGAACATTTCGTAAATTAATAATAGCATAATCCAAAGCACTACACAATATACCTTCCCAATCAAGTGTAGTGTCGCAGGCCAACCAGACGAAATTGCGGTTTCTAAGTTAGGTTGCTTCTCGTCTTCTGAGAGAGCAGATACGTAACTGTTTGACAAAAAAATTAAAAAAAGAAATTGTCAAAAAAAATTAAAAACAATTAAAAAAAATTATATATGCCAATTTGTGATTTGGTCCCTGTATGTTTATGCTTCATTAAAAGACGATAAAATTGAAAATAATATTTATATGCAAGAATTGAGGATGTAAAATAGATTACCCCAATAAAGCATCAAACCATACATAAATAGTCTGCTTCGGATCATTGGGAACCGGAATACCCCATTCGACCGATGCTCGAGAAATCGAGAAATCTCTCAGCCCATTTTTTACCCAGCCTTGCACCTACAACAATTTATTAAGAAAATAATTTAAATTTAGTCGGTTCGAGGAATCTAGCATTTATTAATTTCTAATTTGTTTATTCGACAAAATGGTGACGAAAATACGGCTTTCGTTTTCACCAAATAAAGCGCAGAAATCAAAAAAAGTTCAGTAGAGCTGACTATACGGAGCAAATATCGAAAGATGCAAAAGCACTGCAGTATTAGAGAACCTCGTTCAGACGAAAAGAAGGCTGCACGAAATCCGGGTTTTCCGTTAAAATATCTTCTAATCTTTTTTGATATTTCGATAGTGCAAAGAAGTAATTGTCTTCCTTCCGGTGGAGACACGGCTTCAAGTGCATGGGGCAGCAATTATTCTCCAATAATTCCTTCTGGTCCTACATATTCGCAAATTGTAATAATTTAGAACGGAAACACCTTGTACGAACTTACACGCACGCACACACATCAATTTATTTACACACAGCAGTAATACAAATACTCACAGCCAGATTTCTCAATCGAATTCATCATTACATTTCAATAGTGTCCCTTGGATAAAAAAAAACTTAATATTCCGAGTGAAATATGTAATATACCTAAATCAGTAACTGTAATTCGATCAAATGGCTGGGCATTAGATACAAAATATTTAAATGACAACAAAAACAACGAGACGAGAATTTTCGCAGTTTGAGTAATAAACGATACCTTATATTCCTCGCAGTTGACGCAGTACAGCCCCTCGTAGTCAGCACGGTAGATATCACCGTTAGCAAGAACCTTGGCGTAGAACTCCTTGACGATGGCTTCATGATTAGGATCGGTTGTGCGAATGAACTTGTCGTACGATATGTTCAACTGTCAACATGATACGTCAAAAACATAGGCAAAAACAAAAGATATTAGCACAAACGGATGTTAGAAGTTGATCGACGTTCAAAAGATACGACGGTGAGTGGATTTTAAGTTACCTCTGTCCAGAGTGACTTATAAGCTTGCGAAACGGAATCGCAGTGCTCCTTAGGGCTGGACCCGTTTCCGATTGCGGCGGTAGAAATCTTCTCGCCGTGCTCGTCTGTGCCCGTTATGAATATAACCTTCTTCCCAAGAAGTCTCTGCAGTTCAAAAGACTCTCTATAAATACATAACAAATCTTTATGTTTGTGTGGGCCGAATGTAGAAAATACTACACTACTCGGAAAATAACAAAATCTCTATATAAAATACTAGGTTATTGAGAAACAGTGGGGGGGCCTTCGCCCCCTTGGCTCTATGGTTGCTCCTTCACCGATCCTCGGTCGGAATTTACCTTACATATGCAACTGAAATCATCACCTATAACTACATATACAGGCGCAAATAAAATTAATGAGGATATTTTCACATGTACACTAAGGCCTCGTTTGGTTGCCAAGACAAGATTAGCGAAGCTAAAATTAAATAATCTAATGAAACCAAATTATATTATTGGACCTTCGATGATCCAATAAAAAACATGCCTACAAGGCAGGATAAGCCATGATAACATAATACAGTTAAGCCTCGTTTGGTTGGCAAAATAAGATTAGCCAATATAAGATTAAATAATCTAAAAAAAACCCAATTATTTTATCGGAACCCGGGACGTCCAACAAAAAAAAAACCCTCTAAAAGGCAAGATAAGTCAGGATAACATAATATTTGCGGGTCGACCCGGTAAGCTATTGGGGATACCAAACATCAAACAAAATCCAATTATTTAGTTAATAATGGCTAATATCCCCAACCAAACAAGGCCTTACACCTCTATAAATTAATAGAGTCGGGACTAGCAAAATCCTATCAGTTTAGCGAATATGAAATTATCGAACTAAAAATTTAGTTAATAAGGGCTAATCTCCCCAACCAAACGAGGCCTAAGGATAGTCGGAAATGCAACAACATCAGCTAAGAGAAAAAAACATTACCTTCAAAGAAACTACTCGAAAACAATTTGAATTGCCAAGAACACAAAAAAAAAAAAATTGTATTACCTGAAAACGGGCAATGGCATCAGCGGCGATGGTGGTGTAGGCGCTGCCCATGTGAGGGGGGGCATTTACGTAATAAAGGGGAGTGGTGAGGACAAAAGGGTCAGAAGTATTTTCAGTTGTTCTGCAAGAGCAATAGAAGGCTGCTTTGGAAAGCAAATAATTTTTGGAATCTCTGAAACGTGTTGTTTGTGATAATTTGAGAAAAGTGGGGAAATTGGGATACGGTGACGAAAACAACCGGAGGCTGTTCTGTATGGAGTATTGGACTCTACACGCCATCGGTTCTCTCTGTTGGGAGCGGCGGAGGGGTGGCGGAGAGTGGACGGCGGCTCGATTGAAATTGACGGCGGCTCGACGGGGTTGCTCGGCGGCGGCAAACAGTGATAATGTGTGGTGGTGAGGCTGAAACTTTGACAGTGGAGGTGTTCTCAGAGTAGGGTCATAAAATCTGAACACGCTTTTTATTTTTATTTTTAATATTATTTAAATATACAAAATTAATAAACCCGGCATTAAAGAAATTCTATTAATTTAACCACTTACTAAATCATCGAGTTAATAATTTAACACAACACGTTTTCACCGAGTCAGGACCGCGAGAAACTATTATTTAATCGAGGTTATTAATTTATCGAGGTTTTACTATATTATGTTTGTATTTTTGGAATATTTAGTTTCTTAAATATATACAAAAATATTTAAAATTAAGGGTTAAATACAGTTTACACCCCTAAAAGTATACCATTTGTAACACTTACCGTATCGTTTGTAACACTTACCCCCTCAAACACAATTTAATTTGTATTTTAAATTCTATAATACCTTCAAATTTGTATTTTCTTTAAAATTGATGTGTGTACGTGCATTCCCTCCTTTCGTTGTAACCATGTATTACATAAACTTCTACTTCTTAAAGCTTTCGCATTTCGGACACATTTCGTGTCAGACACTTGCCGAACACTTTATGGGTCATTTTGCAATTTCTCAAAAAATTAAAAAAAAAAATATGTTTGAATAGCAATTTTTTAAATATTTTTGTCGTTTCCCTAATTATTTACACGATGTAACAATCAATTGCAAATCGATAGTAAGATTTATTTTGACTATGTTTGTATCAAAATATATAAAAATAATTTATACATATATAAAAACTTACATATATATTCATACAACATGTTTATAAATATACTCTATAATTTTAATATTTACACATTTCCCCCAAACTGCCGTATCCCATTTTTTAGATATGTCGTTTCTCTTTGGTCGTTTCTTTCCGTGTCCGTACTGCATAGATTGTAACTATATATTGTTTACAATGAATATAGTTTAATTCTTAAACTATTATATATATATATATATATATATATATATATATATATATATATATATATATATATATATCAATTTATTATAGTCTTTATTTTAAAACAATAGATTAGTAGTTATACCTTATAAATATTCCAGAATACGAGGATTATGGCATATTGTCTAGTGTAATATGATTAATAATAACAATTTGTTATTACGTATAATAAATAGCTGTCTAGTGTAATTATTACAGGAAGTGAATAAAGTTTGCCACAGAGTCGATCCCACATCGACAGAATACGATACAATTAACATCAATTTATACAGCTGACTCAGCATTATAAGGCACGACCTTACTTGAACAGGATCTGTTCTATAGGCTCGTACCTCTGTATCCTTGACTTCTAAGGAGACAAGAAACCAACTCTGGTGGATGAGCCATGGCTGCTCGACGAGAGCGTGATTAATAGACTCATTGGCTCGGGCCAGTTGACTCAGTAGAGGATCGTTCTTGGTTAGCTTTGGCTGGCTAGGGTGGTCGAGCAGCTGTCTGACAGACTAAAATATTTTTTTTGTTTTTTTTATTCATTATGTTTTATTTTATTCCGAATCCCAATCTATTGAATAAGTAGTTTTTAGAAACTTGTTTTTGTGGGAATACGAATAGGACAAGTGTGCAACTATCATCGACAAAAATCTTCACATTTCTTGTTATCGATGTCGTGTTTTCTCGGAAGTGGGGTACGACACTTCGCGTCCTATCTAGCCAATGAGTAGAGGAACCATCGTTGTACCACGTGTCACGACCCAATTGTTTGCCTGACAAAAGCATAATCATAGTCGAGTACTTGTCTCCATGTTTTCGTGCTCAGGGACATATGTCCGTGCGGAATATTCCGTTTGACGACTTTATCCTTGTCGTAAATCAAATAAGACAAAAGTTGCACTAGTTTGATTCGGTGATGCAATTTAGACCTAATCCCATGCCTTGTTGTGGTACATCCGCTCAAAGAGAGGTCGCCGTTGGGAATCGGAGAGGTGGCAAAAGTCTCGGGTGTACGAAGATTAGGGTTGCGGAGGGCGAATATTTGTCTACGAACATCTTGCACTCCATCATAGATGGTAATACGATGGTGATGATGATAGGCCGAAAGTGGTCAATGATAGTTTCCACTTTCTGGAAGCAAGCAAGGGTGATGCTCGCAATGCAGTGGCGAATTCCTGATTTCAATTTAGGTTTTCGAAATTTTGGATTATGAATTATATTTAGGGTAAATTACGGCCACCTCCCTGAGGTATGGTTAAATTACAAAAAAACCCTCTTGTTTGGGTAATTACAATCACCCATCAATTATGAATCGTCTTACACGTCCACTCTTGTGGTGTCAAATTTAGTGGAATCTTCTAAATTATGTGGTATTCTCCAGTTTGTACCCGTTTTTACCTCATTCGAGCTCCACATTTTAAAACAAGATGATCATAAGATGTGTCTTTTGGCTTGTAAATATCAGATTGTGATGCGTCAGAATTTGAATTTTTGCACAAAACGAGTACAAACTAGAGAACATTCCACGAAATCTAGAAGATTATGTTGAATTTTACACCATAAGAGTGAACGTGTAAGAAGACTCATAAGTTGGAGGGGGCTGTAATTACTCAAACAAGAGGGGTTTTTCGTAATTTGTTGATTAATATAATGTGTTGATTATTAAAGTACAAGTCAAGGTAATATTGCATGCCAATTTATAATTAGATGTATAACAATTACTTTTTTGGACATAAACATGGCAATCAAAACAACGTAAGCCACCTATAAAAAAAAAAAAAAACCACAACACTTGACACAATATAAAAATTTCAATTTGAGAACTATAATTCGAGTTTTTCTGCCCAAAAAAAAAAAGATAAAAGAAAAATCGGTATAGATCACTAATTAAATGGACTCCCCTTATACTCAAGAGCTTTGATGAAGAGATACATTTGGCCATAATCGTTCTCCTCTATGTGACAACCCGATCTTCTTTCTCGTTGAGTCAAATAATCGTAAAAAGCCAACTTGATTCCCTTATTCGCAACAATTACATGTTTGCAAGCCATCATCGGCTTAGACACTCCCGGAAAAGGTCCAACACGCGTTAACCTAGACCGTACCATTGCTCCCCCAAACCGGTCAACTCCCATCTATCGAACAAGTAGTTTTCTTCATCAACCGGCTCTCGAGGGTATACGTATAGGACAAGTGACCTACTATCCTTGACAAGAATGTTAATCTTATTTTCCTTTGTGTACCGTATCGAAAGCGGCGTTCTCACAAAGACCTCTTTTTGCATGTCGAACGATATGATAGTATGAGATTTTTCGTACTATCTAACCAATGAGCAAACGAACCATCCTTGTAAGAACCAATTGCCTTCGATACAGTTATAGTTGCCGACGTGGCGGAGGGGGCGGGTCTCCATGTTTTCGTGCTCGGGGAGTATATGTCGACGCGGATTCCTTTTACGAGTTCTTTGTCGTCAAGAAAATTAAGAGACAAGAGTTGCACTAGTTTGATTTCTTTGGTGACAAAATCGAGACCTAATCCCATGCTTCGTATGCTATATCGTCCTCTCATTAACAAGGGTTGTTTTCGAGTATCGGATAGGTGGCGAGAGTCTCGAACGTACGGAGATTAGGGTTGCAGAGGGAGATTTATTCGTACAATGCGGTCCCGTAGATGCATATGGAGCCGTTCAATGGGCCGATAATTTTGTGTATGATCTTCACGATTGGTAATTCAAGAGAATATCGGTCAACGACGGTCAATCTTGACGACGACGGTGATGATATGCCGAACGAGGCCAACGATAGTCTTAGCTTTACGCTTGCGGTGAGTAGAATAAAGTTGTTGTTTTTGCCGTAGTTGTTGAGGTGCGATTCGACGAAAATCGGGGAAGAGATTATAGTGTTCCATGATTTGCATTCGGTCTTGAAGCGGAGCAGAGACTGCACAGGGAGGTGTGATAGTATTTCTGAAACTAGGTCATCGGAAACGTACATCGTCGTCTAGAGAGAGAAAGAGATAGAGAGAGAGAGTATTGAGTTGTCTTCCTTGTTACAAAAATATCCAGAGATGTGTAAAAGACTAAAATACTCCATCACATTTTAATATGCTTCAATTTTATCATTTTATTTCAATTTAACCTCAATTTGACCCCAAATTTTACCAATTATTCAATTTTGACCCATAACCTAATTAGACTACAATTTCGTCCGCCACCGCCATTGATCGACGGTGACCGCCGGTCTCCCATGTTGACTTTTTTTGTTGTTGCCGCTGACCGGTGGTCAATGCCGGTCTCCGGTCTCCGGCAGTCAACCACTAATATTACTGCAACGATAGTAATATTACCGTCAACCACAATAATATTATTGTGTTTACAGTAATATTACAATAGTAGATAATAATATTATTATGTTGACCAGTCAATAAAACAAACAAAATAAAAAGGCCAAAAAAATAATAATATTGATGTAATTGACAATAATATTATTCTGTTTACAGTAATTGTATTGTCAAAGATAGTACAATTACTGTCAACGGCAGTACAATATTGTCAACATTCAGTGGTCGGCGTAAAAAAAAAAGTCGATAAAAATTTTCAAACCGATGGCAAGCGATGGCGCAAAAAAAATCAGAATAAAAAAATAAAAAAGAAAAAGTCAAAATTGAATTTTGTTGTTAAATTGGGGTTACAATTATGAATTGTTATTAAAGAGTTGGGGGTAATTTTGTCATATACATTAAACTTGCCTTTATTGTGGGCAAATTGGTCTATGACAATGAACTTAAATGCAGTCCAGACAAATAACATTCTTGTGAATAAACCTATCTGCATGTCTTTTGTCTAATATACCATTTATAATACAACATCAATTTCATCCATTATACTCTAACTTCATCAATATTGCATATTGACCCGAATTTGAACAAATATATCACATTAACCCCCATTTTCATATTTTTTTTTAAATATTGTTGTTTCAGAAAATAATTATTTTTCTAACTTTTTTTTTTCCGGCCAGACTCCGCTGTTGACCGCACGGTTCCCCGGCGTTGATTTTTTTTTTTGGAATTTTTTTTTCTCTCTAAATTATTGTTTTAACAACAAAAAAACAGTAATATTACTAATATTAATTTATCTAACAATAGTATTACTAATATTACTATTTAAAATACTAATATTACTGTCTGAACAATAATATTATGAATATTACTCTCCTGAACAACAATATTACTAATATCATTGTCCCAAACAGTAATAATATTGCATGAGACAGTAATACTACGGACGAAGACAGCAAAATTGCAGGCCAAGACGATAAAATTAATTAATACAATAGAATTACTCTCTCAGACAGTAATATTGCTGTCTCATACAGTTAAATTACTGTCTCAGATAATAATATTGATATCCGAACTTAATGACATAAGTAAAAATGTGGTCTTTGACTAGCTTTTCTACCACTATTCATCATTAAGGTCTTGTAACTCATGATCTTTGAATAACTTTTCTACGTCTATAAATTAAGTGCACTGTATTGTATTTTGGACACTTGAAGATATGAAATAATATATTACATATTCTCCCTACTTTGTTCTTTACTTCTTCTATATTCTTTATCAGTTTTTCACCATATTCATAATTATTAGATACATACTTAATTAGTTTGATCAGTATCAAAATGTTAAATTTTATGATAAATAAGATGAAATTAACTATGGATAGGATTGAGGCAACAAGTTAAGGAGATGGTCTCACAATGCCATGCTTGCCAGATCAACAAGCATGAACATGTGAAAACCCCATAATGTCCTAGAATGATCTTCCATTTACATGGATTTCATTGTTCATCTACCAAAGTCACAAGGGAAGGAGGTGATATGGGTAGTAACGGACATAATTACTAGATATGCACATTTCATAAGTGCTTCTGCTCTAGCTTAAGTCTTTCTTACTGAAACTTATAAGCTACATGAGATCCTTAGTTTTATTATTTACGATAGGGACCCAATCTTCACCAGCTTATTTTGGAAGGAGCTAATGCAAACTTTAGGTGTGCGACAACGTACAGCTCAATAGCGCTAACCATCTTCAAATTGATGGGCATACTGATAGAGTCAACCAACGTCTGGAGAGTTATTTAAGATGTATGTGTGGCAATTCTCAAATAAGTGGAGTGTTTGGGTTGCCTTGGGGTGGTATAACACCACCTCCATTCAACCATTAAGAAAACACCTTTTGAAGTTGTTATATTCATCGGTTAGAGTATGGTCCCCTTCTCATTACTAAAATATAAGGGGTTGATATGTGGGTTAAGAATCATAAATTGGTATGAGAACAGTTGAAGGGGTTATTGAGTGAAGCACGAGAGAGAAATACAAGTTGTAAAGATTTTTAGAAACCTCTTAATTATACTTACATTCTAGAATGCAAGTAGAATATGAAATGATTTGTAGAGTCACTCACAATCGTATAATTAAATCAATCTTGCCATCAATTAGGGAGGCACAATACTATATATAAGAGTAGAATTAATTTCATTTGTGAAATCAACCAAATAAACGACATTCATTTGATCTAGCCATGGAAAATTCGATTTAGCCATAGCAAATTAAAAGAAACGACGTTCTCAAAATCCAAAGAAACGACATTCTCAGGGAGCTCAAACTTTTGTGCCGCCGATCACGGAAATTGAGCGTACAACACCAGCAGAAATTGTCGCGTCGACGGTCTCATGACAAAAATGAGTTGCCTAAATCAGAAGAGTGAATCGGGTTTTTGGATGGGATATGTGGGATGAACTTGGGTTTTGATCTGGTTAGGTCTTGTAGTTGTCACTACAACGTCGTTTGGATATGGTCATTCAAAGTGGGCTGCGTCAAAGCAGTTATCTGATCGAAATGTTCTCATCCTGAGATGGTTTTAGTTCGGATTACTCCGATCAAGTGGTTTCGCTTGGTTATTACAGTGCGTGTTATATTCGAGTTGAGCGTGAGGATCGACCGTGCATACCCAGGGAATTTAATTTGATACAATCATTTTAGTTTTACAAAACACCCATTATAGAGCTCAGGTTTATGAAATATAATATTCTTGTTTTTTCAGATATTAGCCATGTTTATGTAAAAGCAAAGCTTACTTTATTTTTCTTATAATTCTATATTACTCTTATACAGTTAAACCTCTATAAATTAATACAGTTGGGACCATCAAAATTTTATTAATTTAGCGAAATATTAACTTATCGATAAATTAATAATTATTAATTTATACATTAATTAATAACTTATTAATTTATAAAAATACTTTTATTATTATTTTCAATAAACCCATTTTTTTTCATTTTTTTACGCGTATATTATTTATTAAACCATTAATTCAATGCACTATAGAGCCCGTTTCACGAACGGAAACTCTTAAAGCAGCAATGGTATAGAAGATTTTATGTTGAGTTATGAGAAAACTATACCGAAAGTTCTAACCGTGTTAAGAAAAGTGAGGGATGAGATTGATGGTAATGTGAACTTCAACAAGAAACAAGTGACAATTAAATTAAATTGTACTAAGCCTTCATAAATCTATAAATATGTACTTGTACCATATAATTTAAGAATTTTTTTATGCATTATTAATTTATATATTATATGGGGCTTCTTAAAATTTTCGAATGTGTATTATCTTATAAATTTAGCGAATTATTAATTTAGCACGTTGTCCCCGAGTCGGGACCGAGAAAATTTATTATTTAAGCGAGGTTATTAATTTATCGGGTATTAATTTATCGAGGTTCTACTTTATTGCAATATATTTTCATTTTTTTTTTAATTCCAATTGTAATACATGATATTTAAAATAGTTTTCTAAATCAATATTTGAAACTTGAATTTTCCAGTTTTAAAATTGTTTTATGTAATTTATAATTCTCTTGCTAATAATTTTGTTAATGATTTGAATTAGAAGGGATAATATATATATATGGTAAGCGGTACAAATGTCCAAAAATTGAAATTCGTGCTGTCAAAATGCCACATCAACTTTGACTGACAGAATAGCTGACATAAGGGAATTTTATAGTTTTTGATACTACAGAGGTGAATGCGATCTTTTCAATAGTACGTACGTGTAAAATGTATTTTACCATTTTTTTTATTTGAAAAATATTATGTATAAGAATTAACAATTTGTATTAGAAAAAAAAATTAGATTTATATAGTGATGCTGCTCCAAAATGTTGGGTCAACCCAATGTTCTTGAAGCCCACAGGTCTTCTAAGTTCGGGAATCTTCAAACCTAATATCGGGAATGCCGAGAGTCCTTGCCACACGTCCGAGGTAGTCGAAGGGATCGTTCCACTCGTTAACCTACAAAACAGTTGAAAACACTAGGTGACACGCCGGGGGTGGCCCGGCGATTATCCTCCGACGCTCAAGTCAGAAAACTATCACAATAAAATAATGCTTACCTTGTTATGTGATTGATAACACATATTTATAGGTGGAGTTTGGTATGATTTTCTTGTAGAAAACCAATGTGGGACAAATAACATTAGATTTCTTATCATAAGCTTCTTATGAAGTTCTTAATTAAGGGCATTTGTGTTGGACTTTTCCTTTTAATGAGCCTTTTGGGCCTTTTGGATTAAAGCCCAATTAGGCACATCATTAAGCCCCCCACTCCCAGGTTGAGCCACGGGCCCGTGGGTCTGCCTGGGAGTAATTAGGAGTAGTTGCTCGAAGACAAAATAATTTCCATGTTTTCCTTGAGTTTCAAGGTAGCAGGAAGGTTTGAAGTCGGCTACAGGGATCTTGTAGAGGCGGGCGCTGCAGTTAGGCGATGATATTTTTTGAAGGAATGCGCATTTGTTGTACGACGGCGATCAGTTGCCAAAATTATTGGAGGAAGTTGTAATATCCCTTGGCTTTGTTGCCTAGTGAGAATCGCGCATTTCCTAAAGAATGAGTTAAGTTTCAACTTTTCCGGCAAGACGGTATCCCTTGGCTATATCGCCTAGTGAGGGGTCCGTCTCTCGTAAGGAATGCGCTTTACTTAATCATTTTAGCGGGGCGAAATCACTTGGCTTTATTGTCTAGTGGGAAACACACATTTCGTAAATAATGAGTTATGCTTCATCATTTCCGGTGAGACGGTATCCCTTGGCTATATCGCCTAGTGGGAAGCCCGGCTCTCGTAAAGAATAAGTTTTTACTTTATCTTTTTAGCCAAGACGGTATCCCTTGGCTTTAACGCCTAGTGGGAAGTCCGTATTTTTGTAAAGAATGAGTTATGTTTCATCTTTTTTGATGAGACAGTATCCCTTGGCTATATCGCCTAGTGGGAAGCCCGGCTCTCGTGAAGAATAAGCTTTTACTTTATCTTTTTGGGTAAGACGGTATCCCTTGGCTTTAACGCCTAGTGGGAAGTCCGTACTTTTACACTTGGTGGTTGATCAGACCCTCAAGTTTTTTTATGTTGGAAGTCTGCCCGCTTACTAAGTTTTTTGGGGCGGGTAAGACTCCCCGGAGCTTTAGTTGCTCTATTTTTGGAACATTGGGGAGCGAGAAACCAAGTTTCGGGTTGGCCACACCCTTTGTGATCCTTGATATCTTCCCCTTTAGCTATTTTTTGAGTCTATTGATCTTTTGTTAAATCGATTGTAGATGCCTTGAACGAACATGCTTCAAATTGTGTTGCAGTATGTCGGTTAACATTTTGTGATTAAGGAGGAGCACTTTATATACTGCTTAGACAAATCGTTGCAGGTAATTCATGAGCGACTCTCCGTCCCGCTGTATGACCTTGAAGAGATACGACCAGTTTTGACGTATTTCTTGCTTATAGAGTATTGGTGACGGAAAATTGTCGCTAGTTGGTCCAGATTGTCTATGGACCATTCGAGCAAGCCGTTGCACCAAATTTGTGTCTGATCAGCTAGCGTGGTCCGAAAAATCTTGTTGTGAGCTGTGTTACTAAGACCGTAGAGGTCAATCTTGGCGTAAAAATTATTTAAGTGATCTTAGGGATCCCCGGTTTCGTCGAATTGGGGGAGATTGAGATCCTAAATCCTTGAGGCAACACTTATTCCATAATAACAGGAATAAATGGGTAATTCGGGTGGACAATGCCCCAAAGTAAGCGATCGTCGACCTCGAGACTTCTCGCCGAGGACTCCTTTAATTGCAGTCGTCAGAGCCTGGTCGATGCCTTCTTGCTTATTGGTGTCGGGAAGCTCTACTTATGCTTTAGTTTCAAGGGGAGTTTTCGCGGTGGTGCGCATGTTCATGGTGTCCCCCGCCTCGAGGTCTTTGACGATAGTCATACGACCGGGAATAACCGCTTATCGTCCGACGGCTTTGCGTCGCTCTCTCCCTTGAAGGGGATCGGGCTCTTTGCCTTAATGGACGTTGTGATTGGTGATGAGTTTCCCTTCGAAGCGCACGGTCTGAGGATGTGTTACGCCGAGGCGAGTGGCGGTGATCGTATCTTCGAGGCACGCGGTCTGAGGATGCGCTTCGCTGAGGCGAGTGGCGGTGAGTGTTTCTTCGAGGCGTGAGGTCTGAGAATGTGCTACGTTGAGGCGAGTGGTGGTGATCGTATCTTCGAGGCACGCGGTCTGAGGGTGCGCTACGCTGAGGCGAGTGGTGGTGAGCGTATCTTTGATGAGCCCGTTCGGAGGAATAACTTTGGCCGTCGAGCGATACTCGTTCGTCTGAGTCATGGAGCTCCACAATTGGCGGAGTAGTATGGACATACACGGAATCCGTAAGATCACTTCCCATATGAATAGTTTCTTCAAAGTTAGTTGTGCTTTGAGCATTCATATACTGAGCTACAGCGTCCGTCGCTGTCTAAGATGTTACTTTGGCCGCCGTTTTCTCCATTAAGGCTTGTAATTCCTCTGCAGTCATCTAGATGACCGGCGCTAAAGATCCCGCAAGATTCCTCTGTAGTATCCATATCAATATCAATATTAGTATTAATATTAATAATAGTATCAGTATCACTATGAGTATGAATATGAGTATGAGTATGAGAATAAGAGTATAAGTATGGGTATAAATATCAGTGTGAGTGTCCGTATAAGTATCAGTATCAGTATAAGTATCAGTATAATATCAGTATCAGTAACATTAATAATATCAATATGAATATCAGTATCAGTATTAATATTAGTATCAGTATTAGTATCAGTATTAGTATTAGTATTAGTATTAATATTAATATTAGTATTAGTATCAGTATTAGTATTAATATTAGTATTAGTATTAGTATTAGTATTAGTATTAGTATTAGTATTAGTATTAGTATTAGTATTAGTATTAGTATTAGTATTAGTATTAGTATTAATATTAGTATTAGTATTAGTATTAGTATGATATTAGTATTAGTACCAGTATCAGTATCAATATTAGTATCAATATCAGTATTAGTACCAGTATCACTATCAGTATTAGTATCATTATCAATAACCCGACCCGAGATAACTGGGTACCCGGTTGCCGGGTACCCAGTTATCTAGGGTCGGGTTCGGGTAATTTTTTTTGCAAAAACCCGAATACCCGACCCGAATAACCGATAGCCCGGTGCAGGCTAGATGCGTCTTTTTCTCCCTTGTGCC
>NW_012193798.1:135404-151672 GCF_000504015.1 Erythranthe guttata | reverse complement strand
GTCTTGGCGTATTAGCATTAACATTAGCATTAGCATTAGCATTAGTCTTAGTATTAGTATTAGTATTAGTATTAGTATTAATATTGGTGTAGTGTTCGTATTAGTATTGGTGTATTAGTTTAAACATTAAATATTCGTATTGGAATTGGCGTATTATTACCAATAGTAATGTTGATATTAATATTAGTATTAGAGTATTAATATTACTCATCGTATTAATATTAGGATTAGTATTAATATTAGTATTATTAGTATTAGTATTAGTATTAATATTAACATTAGTATTAGTATTATTATAAGTATGAGTATTATTATAAGTATTAGTATTAGTATTAGTATGATATTAGTATTATTATTAGTAGTAGTATCAATATCAATATCACTATTATTATCATTATTATTATCATTATTAGTATTAATAATAGTATTAATAATAGTATTAATATGAGTATTAGTATTTGTCTTGGCGTATTAGTATTAACATTAGCATTAGTTTTAATATTAGTATTAGTATTAGTATTATTATGAGTATTGGTGTTCGTATTAATATTGGCGTATTAGTTTAAACATTAAATATTCGTATTAGAATTGGCGTATTATTGTTAATAGTAGTGTTGATTTTTTTTTTTTTTAAGTAAACTCAAGTCCATTACAAGGGGAAGTAGGGGAGGGGGGGACTCGAACCCTAGACCTTTACCCTATTGGTAAATGCTAGGTATCAACTCTCCTATTGGGGGTTAGTTAATACTAGTGTTGATATTAATATTAGAATTAAACTACTAGTATTAATCATTCGTAATTAAGACTATGATTAGTATTAATATTTGTATTATTAGTGTTGGTTTTAGTATTAATATTAGTATTGGTATTAGTATTATCAATGTTGGTTTTAGTATTAGTATTAGTAGTTGTTGTTAATGTAATATTCGTGTCAATATTAGAGTGGCATAGGCAATTGTACGCAGCAATGTCCAGAGTTAAAAGTAGATTTGAGATAAAGATATTTATCAACTCAGAATCGGGCGATATAACTAACTTTACGAGCAATGTTGTGTGCACGAAAATTTTTCAGCGAATATGAAGGTAAATCACAAATAAATGTATATTTTGATTCAATAAAACATTTTTTTTGAGTAATATTTACATGTATGTCAATTGTTCAAAGTTTTCGTTCGTTAATAATTTAAAAAAAAATAATTGATCCCGTGCATCGCAAGGGTAAATTACAAGTATAAAGTAATTGAATAGGAAATTGACTTTAAAATTATAATAATTAATTTTTTTTACTATATATTACAATAACTATTTGATAATATTATCATTGAATATTAGTTTATTAAATTTATAATTAGTTTTTAATTATCAAATGTGAAACTCGAATCAATCAAAAAATTATTATTTCATTCGGTTTTTTTATTATTTGTACCAGAAGGCGGAATCCCTCACCCCCAGGGCCCCCATCCCTTGGCCCGATAAGTATTGAAAAGGGAAAAAAAGAGAGGGGTGGGATGCAATACGAGGACTTTCCAGGAATTCATTCATTCTAGTACTATTCTCGCACAAACACACTTCACTTCTGGAATTCAATGCATTAATGCTGGTATGATCGCGCCCAAACATGGGAATGACAATATCCCTAGCATTCCATTCATAATTTATTCCATTAATTCATACCAATCATGCCCTTAGGGTGTCTTCATAAGAATAAATTTATGTATATTTTTGAAGAACATCACGCAACACACAATATAGATATTTTGATTGAACAAATATTATAAGAATATTATTAGTTAACAAATAAAGTTTTGTAATCTCATTTGATAATGTTTATAGCAATCTTATATATAAAAGAAGGAAACGCTGGTAACTCTAAATATCCCTAATGATATTTCTTTAATTATTTATTTTTAATATTTTTTTTCTACTAATTTTCAACAATTATCAATCTCCTATTTTTCATCAATGTATATCAAATCGTAAGAGATAAAGATAGAAATTTGATTTGTTAGATCTAAATTTATATATTTGGATTATAAATCTTAATATGTAAGATTTAAAAAAACAAATGTCGAATAATACTACATTATTAAATTTTACTATGTTCGTGTACTATATTTTCTTATTATGTATTAAATTGATTTTTTTTTTTACTCTTGAAATAATTTCCCGTGCATCGCACGAGGAAAAAATGCTAGTATTACTAATATGGTATTACTTAAAAAAAAGGTTTGGTTGAAAAAAAAAATGAAATGTAATCTCTACTATATTGCGAAAAATTGAATCATTTGTGGAAGCAAACTGAATCTAGATCAAATACCATGAATCTTGTTTCTATTCAAAAACTCCAGGTATTCATCATCTTCGTATTTTCTCTATAATACTTTGGGGCAATAGAGATTAGTTTTCGTTTTTCTTTTCAACCGATATTAGGTTTTGCTCTCTTGTCTTCCTATGATCGTGTCTCAAGGTTGAAGCACCACCGAAGTCATTTGATTTTATCTTTAATATTAATACCATCAACCGTCCATACCTGCACGAGAGGATACAATCATACTCTCTGTATAATGTTTTATGACATAGCTAGCCGTTTTATTTATCTAATTTATTTTCTTGTAAAAAAATCATTCATCACATGTATGTATTTTATTATTATGTTTATTATACACAAAGTCATGAAATGCATGTATTTCACAATTTATCAAAAAAAAAATTATAATATATGCTTTGAACTTATAGTTTTCAAATAAGCTTGTAAAACTGAGATTGAAAAGATCAAGTTACATATGGCATAAGTTAGAGAATAAAAATGAAGAATTAAATCCATTCCCCAAAAACAATTCTCACAAGTTCAAACCATACAAAACCAAAACACCCTCAAGGTGGCTTTAGTCATTCTTGCCATCTTCAACGGGGGGGCGACAGAATGACGAAAACAACCTCGAGTTATCTCCATATTAACACACCAAATAATATTCAAACCATCCATATGTAATTTCACTAATGTAGTTAAGTTGCCTTAAGATGAGATATCTAACAACAACTCATTCAACATAGCAGCAAAAACCTCGTCTTCCAACTCCAAAGCCACCTCTCTATTTTCTTCACATAACGATTTCCACTCCCCTCGTTTTTCGATGTCTTTAATGTAAACTTCCCGGTTTTTCGGAACTTCCCATCCAAGATACAACTCGCGTGGCTTACTTCCTTCGACCCAATTTTCCGCCTCTTCTAACAACTCCTCGTCAAATGATGAGTTCGAACATTGCACGTTTCTTGACATGATTTTTTCTCTAAAAAAATCCGAAAACAATTTGTCCGCCTTAATTACTTTGAGCTCGTTTGATGGCAACGGGCCCATTTTGTTAAGTAAAACCAAAACCCTTTTTTCTATTTTTTCCCCCTCGTCTTCTTCTTCTTCTTGGATATCGGGTATAGCTTTCGAATTGGATTCATTTTCCGAGTTTGGTAGTAATGTGAATCGTTTAGCTAGATTCACCGGCTCAAGCTTAGCAATGCAACCAAATCTCTGAATATTCTTTTCCACCACCTTGTTCTTAGTTCCTATATACATGAAATTCGAATTTTAATTTTTTTTGTGCTCGTCAATGAATTTATAACAATCCATAGAAAGTACCATCAAGTAAAATTAATATTGTCCGAAAAATCACATGTAATATATACAACATAAGAATTCGACTATTAATTCACCTTGAGTACGTGGAAGCTCGTGTTGGAAAGGAGAGGAAACCTCGTCGTCATCTTCTTCAAAAGGACGATCCAGCACCGACACGGGACTGAACTGTTCTTTCTCTTCGTTAACTGACGACCATTGCTCCGGTTGCTGTTATATTTAGTCGAATATACGATAAAATTAAACTCTTAACAATCAGAAAATTATTTTTTTCTCAAAAATAAAAAAAAAAAATCAGAAAATTATTTAATTTGTTTTAAATTAAAGTAATTTATATAATTTCCGACAGGCAATTTTTGCATGATTCCAGACCATATGTAAAATAATGCAAACTCACGTGTATATAAATTAGTATACATAAAACACGTGATCATATAGAAAAAATAATAATTTTCAAGAACATTTGGTGGGTTAAATTTTAAAATAATTGTATTATTAATTAGAATGCTTCTACTGTTAAAAGAAGTAAATTTCAAGACTGGTATATATCGATTGTGTCAACAAAAGTAAACCCCACTACTTGAGTAAAGCAGTTGACATTTGTCGACCAATTCCAGATTAATTTATTTAATTTGAAAATCATAATTAATAATTATTACATTACATACACACTTAATTAGTTTGATCCCACCTAGTTAAATATGTATCAAAATGTTACATTCTATGATAAATAAGATGAAATTAACTAAATTTGGTGCATAATTATAACAACCACTCGGATATCCGTTAATAGAAAACTACCGTGCATAAAATAATTAGGCTTCGTATGGTTGTCAAGATAAGATTAAATAATCTAATAAAACTCAGCCTAGAAGGCAAACTAAGCCATGATAACAAAATATTTGCAAGTCGACCAGGTAAATTAATAGAGATACAAAACATCAAACAAAATTCAATTATTTAGCTAATAATGAATAATCTTGCCAACCAAACGAGTACTTAATAGACTAATCAACATTGTTATTGATGGAGACTAATCAACCACACTTAAAAGTTAAACTTTGACGAAGCATCTACCTCTTTTTTTTTTTTTTTTTGGAAGACGATGGATCACACAATTGGGTTTGTGGGGGCAATCACCGACAAAATTGGTTACACGGTATTCAATTTCTGGTCCTACCCTATGTAATGTTACAATAATAATCCAACGAATCAATATTTATCATATGAAGAAATACAAATAATGAAAAGAAAATATAAATTCTATGGAAAGGGGAATAAATGACTTAACTAAATCGAGTAATAGTTAGAAAGATGTTGATTGCATTTAACAGCCGTGAGAGGGCGTTTGCCTAATTTTATAAGCTGTTTTAAAAATAGTTTATAAGATATTTAAAAGCTTATAAGCTCTTTCAAAGTATTTTATTATTGTTTTTTTAAATCTTAAAAGTTCAAAAAATAAGTTGTTGAAAAACTTTTAAAATATCTTTGAAAAGTGTATTTATTATTTACCCACATTTTCACTTAAGATCTTATAATGAGTATAATTAACTTATAAGCTCATTATTCAATATGTGAAAAATTAATTCTAAAAATAGGACATAACAACTAGTGTAAGATTTTGTCACATCTTTAAAATAAGAGAAGGACAAAGGAGTAAATAAAAATAAGGTGAGTAATCAAGTACGACAGGTGTTGCTAACGGGAATACACAAGCGCGCTTTCACGCCGTTAATTCCGATAGCAGACAAGACGTGGTGGGATCCTCGCCGTTGAAAACCGCAACAGATATTTTTTTATTATCATAGAATCTAGCGTTACTCTAGTTTTTCCCTTTCTAAACCCCACACGTGTGCCTCCAGCTAATTTCCCTCCATCTTTACCGCTATGAAATTTCACTAATACCCAAATTCCTCTTTTAATTTTTTAACCATTTTTCAGATTCTCACCACTATTATTTTACTATTTTTTTCAAAAAATATAAATCAATTTTTTAAATATTTCTCACATCCCCAAATTATTCTACCCCATTCAAATTCAAATGGCAAAGATGATATTGATAACAATCTAATTTACCTCTAGCTACTGAATTTATTTGATTTTAGACCTGGTGAGACACACTGAGTGATTATTAAGCGTTAATCTGCATACAATCACCTGATGTATGTATGACCGAGTTTAACATCTCATAGCATCGTGCTATATTTATCATCTTCGTCTTTTTATAAAACTAATTAAAATACTATCAAAATATTACATCAATATTTTGATATTAAATTGATGTAATAAAATATCTAGAGTGCTAAAAACTTTTGTCTAACTAGGTGAATTTTTAATACTATCTTTCATCAAATATAAAAAAGAAAATCTTATGAAATTAAGAGTGTGGACAAAGGCAGGTCAAATTTATTGAAGAAAACAAATTGAAGGTTGAGTATTAAATTCGAGTTTTAATACGCAATCAAGTTGGGTCAACAACAGACAATTAAAAACCAAAATTAAATTAATATAAATAATTTAGAGAGATATTTATTTATAATAAAATAAAATAAAATAATTATACAAAAACAAAATTACCTTAGTAGAGGAGTGGGTGCTTGCACTACTGTCACTGCTGCCGGTGCCGGTGGTTGATTCCATTGAAACGACGTCGTTTTTCACCTCAGGTAAATTCAAATTCACCGGAGAAGAAGAATTACATCTCGAAATCGCCGTCGTTGATTCTGATGAAACAATATCCGACGGCTGAGACGGATGAGCGTCCTCCTTCAGCAACTGATCGAACGATTTCCACCGTTGGATCTCCTTCTGATTCGATTTCCTCTTCCAAAAACCGCTTTTCCGGAGGATTTTCATTGAGAGGCTCCGCGGCAAAATTGGTTGCCGGAGCCTCTTCTTCTCCGCGCCGCCGCCGACGAAGGGGAGGCGTTTCACGGCGGCGATGACGCTCTGGAGCGCGGAAAGAGCGGATCTCGACGGATTCCTGAGTAGGCACGACGGACTTGTGTCGAAACTCGGGGTTTTTATCCTCTGCGGCTGCTGCTTGTTTTTGAGTTCCATTTCGATTAAGAAACGGACGGTGCTGGTTGTGCAGCATTGCTTTCTGGGGAACGATTTGAAGCCGTTGGATGAGCACGAGCTCAAATCGTCCAACAAGTAGTCCTTCAGCAACAATGCTTTTGGCAGAGAAGCCCTGGGCTTAATCAATCTCGAATCCATCTCAAAATTAAGGATATATATTATATATATACACAATTTTTTTATTTTTTTTTAAAAAAAATTGATGGTTAATTTGTAGAAGAGAACATATTTTCTATCGTGTATGAAACAAAAGGAAGGATTTCTGATGAATGCAAAGTATCATATCTCTGCTTTTGTACTGCAGAGTGATGTTGTGAGCAGAGAAATGTAGCATATGTGTGGAGCCATGTTTATGAATGAAGAGAGAGAGTAGAGAGAGAAAATTGATTTCTTTTTAAAGGGTTAAAAGGAGTGAGAGTGAGAGGCAACTCCTTGATGTGGTGATGATCTCTAGGTTAACATAGGGTGAATTAGAACTCGATTTCTGAATTTCGTCGATTTTGATTTGGTCTTTTTTTTTTTTTCGAATAATATTTTTAATTTACAAATTCGGAAGTTTTGACTGTCGGTTTTTTTGTTTCTTCAAAATAATATTGATCGAAATCGGAATATATATGAAATTCTGATTTTTTTTTTGAAAATTCCAATCATTTTTCAAAATTTATACCTTCAATATCAATATTATTATGTAGTTTATTTCATTAATGAGTTTGAAATGGAATTTTCAATTTCCACGGGTTACGACGCGACAATCCAATTTTGGAATAATTTATGTCATTGTAGTTTTTGAAATTCCGAGTTCTTAGAGCAATTCCAGCAGTAGTGCTAAATTTATCACTTCTTATCAAATTATACACAGTAAATAGTGTTTTAGCACACCACTTTTTCTGACTCACTCCAGCAGTGGTTGTTTATATTCTAAAACATCACTTGATTTTGCCATTTCATCCCCTTGGTGTTTCAAATTGACAAGCCAAAATTTATATTATGCCATGTGGTCTATAATATAAAAGAGCTGCTGGAGCTCCAATTTTCAGGAAAAGTTGTAAAAATTGCTGAAATTTAGCATATAGCACAACTGTTGGAGTTGCTCTTACTTTTTCGGGTTTTTTGAAATATAATGGAATTAGTTTTTTCTTAATTTCAAGAAATAAAAGATTGTTATTTTTTTTTGTATGAATTTCGATTTGCGATTTCCATTCTAGTCACACGAGAGACGTATAGAACAACGAGTTTTTGGGCATAAGGGAGGAAGAAGAAGCTTGGATGCTTCTTGTTGTGGGTTTTTTGAATGTCAAGTTTGATTAAACAAAGGGATTAAGTTCTGTTTGATAGTGGATTAGTTTCAAATGGTGAGATTAGTGTAACCGAAAGCTGATTTATATTAAATAATTAAGAAGATTTTTTTTGTGAGTGATTTAGTTGCAAACATGGGGCTGTTGGGGCTAAGGAATGACCAGTTCTGACCAGAAGTTGACCTGGTTAATTAAACTAATCATGTTTAATGTGGTCTTAATTATCACGCGCTTTATGTGTCTCAAAGCAACTTAACAAAGCAATAAAAGCTTCTCGTGAGCTTTTATTTATTTATCTATTTATTATTTATTATTTAATTGAGATATGAAAATAAAATATGTAATAAAAGGTGTGTTGGTAAGGGTGACAATGTGTAATAGTTACATTTGGGTCGGGTTTGAATAAGCCAAATAGTTTTGAAACGGGTAATGAGTTTAAGCTTTTAAAATTTGGTGGTTTTGGGTTGAGTAACGAGTCTTATAAGAATCGATCAAAAACTAAATTATATATATAAATATTATTTATTATGTATCTAATAATTGACTTTTTTATTTATTAAAAACTAAGTTACGATGTTCAATTCTCGAAAAAATTGGACTCTCCATCTTTTACAATCTTTCATTTCAAAAAAGTAAAATTCGACTTTTGGGTACTCTTATAGCTGGACACGGGTTCTAACGATCGAGCTTTGACTTCGTCTTTTTTTGGCTTTCTCTATTCCCAACGCTCGAGCGTCAGAGATTTTGCATGAACATCAACTTTAAGTTCGATTTTAACCTTCTTCCTATCCAAATTCAGAAAATAAGGTCAAGCATGAAAGTTATAGTAGCAAATTTAGTTCGATTTCTAATATCACTTGAATCAAATCAATTGTGGTTAAAACTGTGGATACTGCCAAATCTGTTACGATATTTCTTCTTCAGAAGTTGATTTTCCTTTCGAATTCACATTTTTCACCCATTACTCATCTACTTAATTCTATTTATCCATAAAATGAATAAGAATATATACGAAAAACACATAAAACTAATAAAAATAATGAAGAACCCAACACTAAAATAAACTTAAATCGTATATAAAAACAAAACTGCTACATTTATCTCTTCAGAAGTGCACATTAAGCATAAAATTCACAAAATCACTTTCAGATGGAATCCCCCTCCAGTTCACTGATTTAAACTTAATATCGATGGATCAACTTTCAAGAATTTTGACCACTTCTGTCATTGACCGCCGATCAATAATGTTAACTTTGTTTCTTTTCTGAAACTTTTCTTCGCCGCCGTTAACCGCCGATCAATGGCGTGACTTTTCTACCTAATTTTTTTTTTCCCGTAATTTCACAGGAGTTTTACCACCCATCGACGTCATTGATTTATTTTTTATTATACTAATTTGTGTGTTAGTTTATAATTGCATATTTGACTGTTTAAATAAAGGGGTACATATCTGTTTAAATAAAGGGGTACATAAAAAATAATGTCATACTCCCTTTTTTTTCATTTTATTTGTCTTTCTAGAAAAAAAATTTATTTTAAAATAATTGTCACTTTAGGATTCAAACGAACTATTTATTGTGTTTTTTTCAATTATGCCCTTACTACTCTTAAAAAATTAATGATAAAACATTTATGAAAGCGGGTTTTTAGTCATTTTTAATGATTTTTTCAAAAACATGCATATTTATTAATTTTCTTATTATTTGTGAATTAACCTAAAACGACAATTAAAATGGGAATGAGGGAATACTAAATTGTTATTTATGAGCCTATTAATAATATCCAATAATATATTTCAACAAAATAAAGTTACTAAAAGATCATAATTAAAATCAGTAGCATGCATTACATACTTAATTCTTCTACTTATATTTTATTATTTTACAAAAACATAAATCAAAATTAAAGCCAAAAACCCAACACATGATATAAAAAGCACGTGTCCAAATTATTTGACTAATACACACTAATTTAGTAGTACGAATATCCCTTTAAAAAGTTCTATCGTACGCCAGAATCTTATTTGTCTTTTTTGGTAGGGGACTATCGTACGCAGGGGTCAAAATCTTATTAAACGGAGTAACTCCAGAGCTCCACCTCAGCATCGCTCTCCACGTCATCCCAATTGAAAGTCCACGGCGGCGGCGGCAACGGCGACATCAGAGCTCCCTCCGCCGCTCCCCCGATACCCAAATCACCACTCATCTCAAAAACACCGGAGTTCATAGCCCGAGACTCGTCCTCCTCCGCCGCCGCCGCCACATTCTGATTCACCAAAACCTCTTCCGCCGCCGCTGCCGCCGGCGGCGGAGGGGGGCGAAACGCCTCCGCAGCCTCGACGGCGGCCTTGCGGATGTCCTTGGGGTCGGTCGACGCCGGCACCGGCAGCCGCCACACGGAGTCGGCGAAGTTGAGGCAGGCGGCCTGCCCCCGGAGCGCCAGCGCCGCCACGTCGTGAGCCCTGGCGGCCATCTCCGCCGTGGGGTAGGTACCAAGCCATATCCGGTTCTGCTTGGTGGGCTCGCGCAGCTCGCAGACCCACCTGTCGGAGTTCCTCCGCCGCACGCCGCGGTAGACGGGGTGGCGCGTCTCCTTGAACTTCTTCCTGCCGGCGCGCTTCTTCGGGTGGCTGGACGCCAGGATCACCTCCTCGTCGGAGTGCGAATTCTTGAAAGAATCCATTATTTTATTTAATTTATTATTAAATATATTTAATCTGTGAATTTAATTTGAAGCCTGAGAAAAAAAGATCAAAGTGTGAGAATTTATATTTAATTTTGGTGGGAAAGGATACGAGATGGACACGCAGTGTATGTGGGGATGCCAGCCTGGCAGGAATTGGTAAGCTGGATTCAAATAGCTTGATCAAGAAGGCTTAATAGTGGGGCCCACACTTAAATGAAAACGTGCTTCTATATTCTTATGTCGCAATTGTTTATCATTTTAATGAGTATTAAGAAGTAACGACACACTTATTTTATGTTTCAACCGAGGGAAATCCTACGTGTAAAAGAAAGAAACGTTGAGCAGTCCTAAAAAACCTTAATAGTATTTTTATAATTATTTATTTTTAATATTTTTTTCTATAATTTTTAAACCAACCCATCTATCAAAAGTTGGTTGACCGATAATTATCGATCAACCAACTATATTATTATTTTTTTATTAAAGTATAAAATAAAATGTGTGTTTTCTTAATTGCTTTGAATTTCTTAATTATAATTTTTTTGTCAAATTGTTATCAATTATTTTAAACTGATAAAAGATGATCGCGTAGTGGTATTACGCATAATGTGCATATTTTTACTTCAGAATTTGATTTTTTTAAGTGAACTAGGTGTCGGGCATAATCCATCATCTGACCCATTCTGGAACCAAATATTCGGGTGTCAACCATCAACCGACCCACATAGGTTGAGTCGGCAACGGTTTTCAAATTTGAAAATTGGTAGGATGGGTCGGGTTTTAGGCTGATAATCGACCGACCCAACCCAATTTCAGCCCTACCGACAATTGTAAGATCCTATGAAAATTTAAAAATCTTAATTATGAAACAATCGAAATACAAAAAATGGCCCAACTTCAAAAAATTTATTTTCCCAAGATAAATTAGAAGTGATTAAAATTAGTTTTTTATTACAAAAACTGTGAACTATGTAAGAATGGCTAGATAAAAGATAATGGTTTTTTTATGCAAGAAAAGCCTTGTTTTTCTACCGATCAAAGAAAGTTCTTGAATGATGGTTTTTTACACAAGAATATTCCGAGATGATTCGAGTTGATGTATTGCTGACCCCATCAGAGGTAATAGGGGGGTTGCGGAGCCCCCAAGAATTTTTTAATTTTTTTCAAGGTTGTAAAAAGCAGTAATTGGGTTCGAGTCGGTCAGGCACCGACTCACGATTAATCGGTGCGGCGATGATTAATCGGTGATAAATCGGAAATAAATCGCTTTTTAAATTTAATATAATATATTTCTAAGGATTATTTATAAATACTCCAAACATATATAAAAAGATTTAAACATAGTTATATCTCCATCATGTATATATCCTAATAACATAATAAAAGTTTAATAATTATAAGATCATAATACATAAATATCCTTATAAAATATAAATAAAAAAACAATCTTTTTGAATTTACATTTATTTCATGAACATTGTTGGCATACATCATTAGTTCTTTAACAATAACAATTAACATAAACAAAATAAGGCATAAACTCATATTTTCTTTTATTAAAATCTAACTTTTATTTTGAATTAAAAAAAAAAAAGAAAACGCCGATTTTTGACCGATTTTTGTCACCGAGTTTGACCCGCCTGAAAGGTTTGACCGCCTCAGATCGCCTAATACCGCCTCACAGGCAAAAAACCGATTTTTCAAACATTTACATTAAAATCGTAAAGGTTTTAGACCGCCTCCGCCTCGGAGACCGATTAATCGGCCGCCTCGGCCGATTTTTAGAACACTGATTTCTTTTTAGTAATTTTGAGTAATATTTTTAAAATATAGGTTTTGGCCCCTCAATCTTTTGTAAATATGAGTTTTGACCCTTTATTTTTTTATTTTTTCTCTATTCTTTCAAGTAAATTTATATACTTTTACTTATTAACTGAAACCGAAATCCAAACCAAAACCGAAATATGAGTTTTGACCCTTTTTGCTTCTTTTTTAATGAATTACTCCAAAAAAAATCGGGGGCGATGCTCCCGAATCCCTTCAAATTTTAATCACCCTCCGTGGATTAATTCATAAAAACCTGACCCCTAATTAGATTTCCTGTTCCGCCCCTAGAGGTAATTGTGGTTTTGATATTAGGTTTTTCTTGAATATTCATTATGCTCCCATCATAATCTTACAAGATGAGCTAGAATAAATTATCAAAATTATTTTTGTAAATAATATGGGATGTGCGGAAATATATTTTTGACCATTTGTTGGGTGACACTACGTATACTCTTGTGATAAATGTCTTGCCATGGCTGCAATTTTTGAAATATTATTGAATATAGATTATGATTTTAAATTATAGGGTAAATTACAAACACCCCCCTGAGGTATGACCAAATTACAAAAACACCCCTCTTGTTTGGATAATTACAACCACCCCCTCAACTCATCAAATTTAGTGGAATCTTCGAGATTATATGGAATATTATCACTTTTTTACCCGTTTTATCTCATTCAAACTCTACATTATGAAGCAAGATGACCATAATATGTGATTTTTAGCTTGTATATATCAGTTTGTGGTGCATCGAAAACTGTATTTTTTACACAAAGAGTACAAACTAGAGCACATTTCACGGAATCTAGATGACTATGTTGAATTTGGCACCATAAAGGTAAGAAAAAATCATAGTTGAGGGGGGTAGATGTAATTATCCAAACAAGAGGGGGGTTTTTGTAATTTAACCATACCTCAGGGGGTGTTTGTAATTTACCCATTATATGTTTATGCCTCATTTGGATGGGAATCGCGATCAACCATTGTTAACTAAATAGTTAGATTTTGTTTAATGTTTGTAATAACTTATCGGAGTCGCCTGTAAATATTATGTTATCATGAGTACTTATCCTGTTTTCTAGGTATGTCTTCATTGAATCTTCCAAAATTCAATAATACAATTGAATTTCATTAGATTATTTAATCTTATCTTAACTAATCTTATATTGGCAACCAAACGAGGCATTAATGACTAGTAGCTTGGGAGAATGAAAACTATCAAATAATTCCCAAAATTTACAAAAGACGTATCATTGACAAATTATGACCACCCCTGAGGTATGACTAAATTACCAAAAATTCATTTTGTTTGGGCAATTACAGCCACCACCTTCTTTTATATTTTTTTACATAAAATTTATGCAATTTAGGTTATTTACCGAATCAATCGTATATTCAGTAAA
The DNA here is from genome assembly GCF_000504015.1 of Erythranthe guttata. The sequence continues at coordinate 137,749 of NW_012193798.1, read as the reverse complement.
ACCGGGAGTCTTTTTGCTTTTGGTTGTGCTTTTTGTTGTCGTCGTGTTTTGTTTGTGTTTCGTTTCTTCTCGTCGTTGTTGTTCTTCTTTTTTTTTCGTTTTTTTTTTTTGTGTTTTTTTTGTTGTGTTTACCGGCCCTATTTGGGGGATTCTGGGGTGTCGGTCCGATATAAGCGTTTGGGGTTTTTGTCCATTTTGGGCGGCGGGGTTTTTATTGCGGGGAATAATCTCAATTCCGAGTCACAGGGTCGGCAATTGGGCGCCCGGGGTGGCTAATCCGAAAGCATTGTTGGGAAATAAGCCCAACGTGAGAAAAGGGGAAAGGATGAGGAATGGGTAATTACGAACCAAGAGAAATCGGTTCGGAGCGGTATAAGGGGGGCAACCGAATTTCGATCGGATGTTACGGATTAACATCTCGAGATAACCTTTGGAAGATTTTTTTTCGTAAGATAAAACATACTTGAGGGAGTGGCGGTAATTACGCAAACATGAGGGTGATTTTCGTAATTGGCGCATAGCTCGTGAAAGTGCCCGTAATTGGCACTTTTGGGAGTGCATTTCAAAGCAGCACGTGTATCGACATGATAGTGATACTAATCTTTAGTATTAGTGAGGTATAATAAGTAATAGAAAAAAGTATAGTATAAATTAATTATATATACCACGTAAAAAACGTGTGAAATGTGGGGGCACTTATTAATTACTCCATGTTCGTCCTGATGTTTAAATTAGGTGATGTGTGACAACCAATTTTGCAGTGTAATATGATGGAACTAATTAATGTATTTGTGTGGGGTACGAACAACTTCCCAATATTGAGTTAAAGCAGTGTCCAATATGAGTTAGCTACTTTTGGCTGAAAATATATAGGGCTAAATACACTTTGCACCCTTAAACTATAGGGTGGTAACACTTACCCCCTTAAAGTTACAAATGTAACACTTACCCCCCTCATTAATGAATTTAATGATAAAACTTTGACTTTGAATGATGTGGTATTTTTTCTTCCCAAATTGTCCTTCTAGCTATTATATTGATGCATATATAATAAAATATTTTCAATAATATTTCAAAAACTAAAATTTATAAAATAAAATAATTATTAAAAAAATATTTTGATTTATATTTAACTCCACATTTTAATTACTATAGATCATAATATAAATAAAAATCTCAATATTTTAAAAAATATATAAAATACGTTAAACATTCACAAGAAAAAAATATTCAAGACTTAAATGGTCAATTTTTTTATAATAATTATTGATTTGAAAATTTATTTAAGTTACTTAGATATAAATTTTAATAAAATAATATTTAAATATTTAGACGTTTAAAATATAATTTCTTATTAACTTTTGAATACATTTTGTGATTCTCAAAGTAAAAAGTGAGATGATTATATTAGAGTCATATACGCATTAAAATAACTATATAAACTATAAAATTATAATTAAAATTCGAATCGTTAACTTTTTATTAGGTACAAATGAACATAAGGTAAAACAAAAATAAACTAAAATTCAATTTTTTTTATTCATAAATTTACAATATTGAAATAATAAAATTAAGTTTTGGCAAAGTTGCCGAATTTTTTCTTATTACATATTCATTATTTATTTAATGGCTAGAAGGACAATTTGGAAAAAAAAAAATGCCACATCATTCAAAGTCAAAGTTATACCTTTAAATTCATTAATGAGGGGGGTAAGTGTTACATTTGTAACTTTAAGGGGGTAAGTGTTACCACCCTTGTAGTTTAAGGGTGCAAACTGTATTTAGCCCAAATATATATATTAATGAACTCTTGGTACTACTATACATATTTATCTCATTTGGAAGGGCTAAATGAAAAAGGGGAAAATTAACAAGAACCCATCTAGAAATATAGTTAAGGGAAACTCTCCTCCCGAAAACAATTAGAGAAAACACCTTTAGTTGTTAGTTGTTACATTGGATAATCAATAAAGGTAAATTATCAATCATACCCTTACTCATAAGTCATAACTGATAAGTGTTCGTTTTGCACGATTTTTGCTTATCGAATCTTCGAGTTTTGGTCTTCGTTCGTCCGAGTTTCGGCTTTATTTGTATATATTATTGCGTTTCTTGTTTTATTTCCTTTTTTTAGGTTTTGTTAGCTTTTGTTGCCAAGTCGAAGCCATTTGGAAGCGAAACCGATTTTTCAAGCCGAGAAAGTGGTCAATAAGACCCAGATCGCGATCCAGGGAAGTCGGATCGCGATCTGGGGGCAAATTCCAGTAGCAAGCAAAGTTCTGACCCAGATCGCGATCCAGGAAAGTCGGATCGCGATCTGGTGGTCAATCCCAGTAGCATCGGGA
>NW_012193798.1:90950-118704 GCF_000504015.1 Erythranthe guttata | reverse complement strand
TATTAAGCCCACTTATTTTTAGTCCACTTATTCAAAGCCCCCCAGGTATATTCTATTTATTTTTTTAGTCTATTAAATTAATCCTATATATATATCCTATTTTTCTTTTAGTCTGTTCAATTATATTTTATATATATATACATATATATTCTATTTAATTTTTAGTCTATTTAATTATATTATTTAAGCCCACTTATTTTTAGACCACTTACTCAAAACCCTCCATCACCTCATGTATGACTTGCTCTCATCTTCTATTTCTCAAGTTCATTACGTTTCTTGAAAAAAAAAAACTTTGTTCTCTCTCACAGTCACACTAATAGCGGTTAAATTGCCATCCACCGACGATCATTTTAGCATTTGACAACTTCTCTGTGTCAATTTGATAATCGACTTGATATTCATGTTTCTTAAATTTTCATAGCAATTTAGCTTTCGCGGTTTTGGTATTATCTTTTGAAAGTGAAGGAAAAAAAATTCATATCGAATTTTCATCTCAAATTTCTTTCGTAGCAAAATTTTTTTCGGGGGCGCTGCCCCCGAACCCCCGTGTGTTTAAGCCCCCCCTCACCAAACTTTCTGGCCTCGCCACTGTGCATACATATATGTATGTATATATATATCTAAGAAAAACATATTATAGATCACACACACACACACACACAAAGTTCAGAAAAAAAAAAAGAAATAATCTCGAAGCAAAATTTGATTGAATTTTCTCCTCTCTGCAATAATTAGTATTCATGCATTGCATTGCATGCATTTGATTTTTCGAATGCATTTGATTTTTCGATTTTTTTTCTGCGTTTAATTTCTCTCACTCTATTCAGAAATTCGGCCGCCGGTCATCAGAAGTAGCTCCAAAGGCTTTCACCTTCAGAATTTTCCGGCGAATCTTCCGGCGGCCGGAAAGCCATCCTGGGCAAACTAACCAGCATTCCCTCCGCCATATCCAAAAGCAAGTTAGGCATATAAAACAACGCCTCCTCATCTATGAACTCATCAATAATAGTTTCTACAATATTATCAGGCGGCTCCGCCGCCGCCGCCGCTTCAGTATCCTCTCTCGGCAGTTTCCGATCATCCGCCGCAGTATCTCCGCCGGCGGGCCTCATCATCTCCGCCGCGTCGGCGGCGGCCCGGCGGATATCCTGTGGTGAAGGCGAAGACGGGACCGGGAACGAGGTAACGTGATCCGGGAAGTTCAAGAGAACATCACCCCCCTTCAGTGCCAGCGCCGCCACGTCGTAGGCGGCCGCCGCCATCTCCGGCGAGGGGTACGTGCCGAGCCATATGCGCGTGGTCTTCCTCGGCTCGCGAATCTCCGATACCCATTTTCCGGTGCGGCTCCGTATTCCACGGTACATTGGGTGTTTTCCGTTGGTGGCGGCGGCGGCGGCGGCGGAGCTGGTGGTGGTTTTCTTGATTTTCTTGGGCGGCGATGATTGAGAGTGTGTGGGGGAATTAGGAGAGTACGGCGACGGAGGACGGTGGCGCTGCTGGATCATATTGTTGGGTTGTTGATCATGTGGAGAGTCAGACATATACATATAGATACATAGATAGATACATGCATGTGTGTATGTATAATATAAAATATAATAAAAAAAAAAAAAATAGTTTTGGTAGCTATATATAAATAGATCAATGGTGATGTTTGTTGGTATATAAGGAGATTAAATTGTGTGTTCTACACAAAGTGAAGCCGTGGGAAATTCGTGGTTTAATTAACTTCACATTGGTAGGGGGGTGGGGTGGGGTGGTGGGTGGGGTAGGGGTAGGGGTAGAATTGTCAATCGAAAAGAGGGGGCGCACACGCACAAACACACGTATTACAAACATGCATGAAAAGCTAATTATTAGCTGTTTTCTAACATTTGTGTTCAATCATACATACATCTCTTTTTATCAAACTTATTGAAAAACTAGGTTTATTTAATATTTATATTGTTTAATATTATCCACTTCAAGCTTTGGCATAGTGTGAAGCCACTTAATGCTAAAAATTCTTCCACTTGTTAGTTAGATCATATTGTCTACTCGGAGGGGTTGGTAAATATATTTTCTTTTTTTCTTTTTTTTTTTTTAGTTTCAATGTCATTTTCTTAGAGGGGCAAATTGAAATTCTATAAAATCAAAATTGGTTCGGAAAATACAATGTCGCGACTCGACAAAACTTACACTCTTGTATAATATGTCTATCATTGTACAGACATTAATATTATCTGAAATGTTAAATGTTTGTATCAAATTTACTAATATTGTTTTGATTTCGAACGTAATTTTAACCATTTCTAGTCTAATTTTGGCAAAATTCAGAATACGCAAATTGTAATACGTTTACATAGATTTCTAATTTATCTTGACCTGTTAGATTGAATGTCGATCAGGTGACAAAGTTATGCATGAATCAATTACATTTAAAATTTCGTATAATTCAAAATCATCAAAATTGTGGGAAGCGTACATTGACTATTAATGCATATATTTCTCAACCGACATTCAATCTTGTTGATTCAAGTTGGATTAGAAAACTAACTCAAATAACTACAAATTCCATGTTATCCGTTTTGCGATTCAGGTAAAAATATTGTCAAAATCATGTTTGAAGTTGAAACGGTATTACTAAAACCGAAACGACATTTATCGGCCCATTAGCGAAAGGGGACCAAATGTAATATAAATTGATAAACGAGGGACCAAAAGTGACTTTTTGGAACGAGAGCAACCAACAATATTTGTATCGTAAAAATGAGGGACCAAAATTGTATTTTTCCCAATATATTTAATTATATCATACTACTTAACAATGTAAGTTGGAGCAAGTTTAACAATCAATTACAGTAAAAAAAAAAACACACATAGTTAAAAATAATGTAAGTTGCCACTAATTCATATTTGGTCCCCATAGTTAAAAAACACACATTTGGTTCCTTAAGTTGCCACATTATTATGCCGTTTGTCCCTTCCGTCAATTAAATGTTAGTAACTAACGGAATCGCTCACATGTAGGGCACACCATTTTATCAAAATAAGGTAATGCACAATGGACTAAACATGTTTTTGTGTAGAACAAGAGGGACCAAATATATTTTATTCGTAAATACAAGGGACCAAATTGTTATACTCCTATCATTTCTGGTCAAATTTCGTTAACTAATAACAACCCATTAACGAAAGGGTATTGTATCATATCGAGGTAAATCGAGGGATCAAGAGCGTTTTCTTGGAACATGGGGACCAAAAAGTATTTTTCGCTTCGACAATTCGACATATCTCCAAATTCCCTATAAAGAAAAACAAAATTCATGGTTTGACTTCTTTTTTTTTTCATATCATTCAACCAAATTAAATCGAAATTAGCCCAAAACTAATGGATGGTAGACTAAAACAGTAAAACAAATGTATAAAAATAAAATTTTAAAAACCAACTAAGCCAATTAAAATAACAATTCTGGGCAGGTACAAAGGGTGTCTACTTCTCTAGTATATATAGAGCTCACATGTTGAAACACTTGCATTAATATAACCCTCATCATTTTATTTTTCTGTATTTTTAATAATTAAGCAATTTATAGCCAATTATATAATTAGTGCACCGAGTAAACATTTATAGAACCTCATGCGCTATCAATTGTTCAAAAATCAATTTGTGTCAGGAAATGCGCAAACCATAACTCCATAGTAAATTCAGCATACACAAGCGCCCGCGACATTCGATTATGACAATTGCTGCGAAACTAAGGCTAACAACATTCGTTCTCGTACAACAGTTTGCAAATTATATAAGAAAAGTAAATTACACTAGACATAAATTAGTGTACGATAAATTTAACTTAAAATATATTGACAAGATAATTCGAACTCCGGACATTAATTACTTTACATTGGCTAGGTACTTCTATCCTAAATCCTAAAATTCATGTTTGAATCTGATTAAACATTATAATAAAAATAAACATTAATTAAAGAAATTGAAAAAATAACAGCATATAGGCTTAGATGCCTTGATTCTCAATGTCAGTTGGTTTACTTAGGTACAGCAAAACAATTTATTTATTTCTTTTCTTATTTATAAGATGTGGTGGCTGATTTTTAATTAAATGAATGGTATATAGATAGCCATCAAGGCTCAAATATTATATGAAAATTAATATTAATAAAACTCTCATCAGATCCAACATAATTTGATTATTTTGGATATTGATACACGTGAGTTTTTGTTTAAGTGTTAATTAGTTCTTTTTTTTTCTCAATTTGATTAGAACTTAAGTTAATATTTGTTTATTACATATACATTTGACTTCTTTATTTGTAGTTGCCTTCATAGGATTGGACAATCGGTTATCAATGTCGGCTACATATGTTGTCGTCAATTCTTTTCTAAATTTTTGCCTCCACCATTTTTTAAAGGGACTATTTAACATAACCCTTTCAAAATATTTTATTAATAGGAAAAGGTCCAAATAATAATTTACTATTTGAGATAAATTCACTCCTTTCAAGGCGAAAGGATTGAGAGGTCGATGTAGAAGACATATCGGAAACATATGGGGACTATGAAGAGGTCGCGGAGGGTGACGGCGGAGCGGGTGGCCCGCTCCAGGGCGTACTACTTGCTGTAGAGGAGGGCGGCGGAGTTGCGGCCGCGCACATAGAGTGCGACAACGATTATATTTTTTCGTAAAATTTGGATTAAACTGGGCGCTAATCGGATATAATATTTGCGTAGTCGATTAATAAATCTACTATATTTTTTATAGTCAATTTATTATTTTTAGGTCTAATATACGCTTTAATATTTTAATCAACAATAGTCTATTAATAAAGACTATGCAAACAGCATGGTCGATTAGAGTCCAGTTTAATCCCAATTTCGCGGAAAAACATAAGGTATATTAGAAAATCGCGAAAAAACATAAGGAGGGGGTTTCTCAAATTATTTTGTTTGAGAGGGTTCTACCTCACCTGATTTTCCTTATATAGATTGGTCCGGTCACTTTTCTTTTATAGTGATAGGTCAAGGTTGAGAATTTTTCGTCATCAAGGCGTTGGGGAGCGGCTTCTCGCGGCGTCAGGCGGAGATGGAAACAACGACGACAATACAGAGGCGGTGGAAAGGGCGGAGGTGGAAGGCAGTTGTGGGTAAGGAAGGGAAAGAAGAAAAAAGAGAAGAAAAAAAAAACGTGATTGATGATGAGAGGTGGAGAAGGGGTGCCTGAGTAAGAAAATGGTTAGGATTGTTGTTATAAGTAGGAGTAATATTGATATATTATTTATTTAATTAAACAACTAAGGGGGTTTCACTAATAACATAAAAGAAGATGGATCCGTCCTCACATACCCAAATGAGTTAGGGGGTCTCACTATAAACCCTAAATTCTCAAGTCAAAAAAAGGGAAAAATTAGCTGAAAGCCCCACAAATATATTCTCTATAGCCTTAAGGAGTAACAGATTTATCTTTTTGCTTAAAGTCCTTGTGCGTAATCTTCCCCTGGATCTGACGCTAGATTTGGAGTCATTCAAACTGAATTGCTTATGAAAACTAACAGCGGTGATTGCACAGTTTAGTTATATTAGTAAGCAACAACTTAGTTATAATAAAACTAACAATAACGGTGACGGTGATTTGCAGAGCTTAGTTACATTAATAAGCAATAACTTAATTAAAATAAACTAAAGAAAAAACTAAAACAAGAATTGATGCATCCAACAACACATAATACAACTTACACAGACTTATTTACAGAGTAAAAAAACATGTACTTCATGTAATTTTACTTTGAAGTTTGGGTTAATTAGACGGCTTATAAAGCTTATTTGCATAACTTAAGTTACACAACTTAATCGAAATAAACTTAAAAAAATCTTAAATATATGGTGCATGCATCATTACCAACATTAGTATCTGCATCACCAACACCAAAGAATTTTTCATATTTTAAATTTTTCTTTTTAATTTTCATGATTATTAGATTACAGCGGAGAAAAAAAACGTGTAACCAAAATAGTACATGTTGCCAATATTTATATGTAGGTGGGCGATTATGTGTGTGCCTTGTGTATAGTTGTAATATAGGAAGATCCATCATAATTCATATGTTATCTGTATTTCATCATTATATAACATGTTCATGCAAAAAGTGTCACCCTATTCACTGTTGGTAATGCCATTTTCCAAATTTTGGTGCCAAATCATTTTCATGGTATAATAAAACATTAAGCTGATTGTGATTGTCAAATATATTTTGTCGAATTTGGTACTTTGAATGGTTGCACTAAATCTTTTTATTCGTACCCTTTATTTATGTATTTGCCTTTTGGGGATTTCGTGGTTAGTGACCCTAAAACTTTCTTTGGATAATATTTGCGTTACTCTTAGAACAATGATTGGTTGTACTTACTCGAGTTTTCTTCAATTTTCTTAAATTTCAAAGTAAGCCAATGCGCGCATGCATTATACGATTTAGGTAGTATTTGCAAAAACTTATTTAAAGTTAAAAGTTAGTGATTATAAGTTAAGTGAGTATTAAGTGTTTATTTATAAAAGTTAAAATTGTTTGTAATTACTATTGGAAAATGAACATAAATAGGAAAATCAGGTCTAAATGTGCTTTCAAAAAAAAATACTTAAAACAATTTATTTCAAGACAAGCAAACATAAAAATTAATTTTGCAAAACACCTAAAAGCATACTATAAGAAGAAAGAAAACTCTAAAGTTGTTTCTAAAAACAAACTTTTGCAAGTATTAAAATATTATTTATTTATTTTAACACCAAAAAGAAGAAGTCAATTAATTATCAATCAAAGTCTTAATAGAAGGAGAGGTTGTGGATCTAAGATGAGTCATATTATTGAGATCATCTATAAAGTATCATTCAAAAAGGATGGACACTTTTCAAAATATGCGAAATGATTATAACTTATAAAACTTCTACATTTCGATATATCTTGATCAAAGTAGATGTAACTTATAATATTATTCATGAGCTTATGAAGGGTGTGTAGATATTTTTGTGATGAACATTCTATACTATTTGCTAATAGGGATGTTAATGGGTCGGTTCTGAGGCGGGTTAGCTTTGACCACATGATCTGAACCTAGACCCGTTCTGACCAGAACCCAAATTAGATTGGTCCGATAGATCAGTTAGACCCATTAACAACAAACAAAATATTTAATCTCTTGATTTTATAATATATTACTCATATATTGACAAGCATGGTAAATTACAACCACTCCTGAGGTATGGTCAAATTACGATAAACTCCCTTATGTTTGGGTAATTACAACCACCCCTTAACTACAAATCTTCTTACACGTCCACCCTTGCGGTTTTAAATTTAGTGGAATCTTCTTGATTATATGGAATATTATCACTTTTGTACCCGTTTTTTCCCATTCGAACTCCACATTTTGAAGCAAGATGATCATAATATGTGTTTTTTGGCTTGTATATATCAGATTGTGGTGCATCATAAACTGTATTTTCACCCAAAATGAGTGCAAACTAGAGCACATTCCATGAAATCTAGATGATTATGTTGAATTTGACACCATAAGGGTGGAGCTATAAGAAAAAATCACAGTTGAGGGATAGATGTAACTATTCAAACAAGAGAAGTTTTTTCGTAAATTGACCATACCTCAGGGGTGATTGTAATTTACCCTTACAAGTAAAATAATCTAAACACTCAAATGCAACATTCCAAAAAGTTATACATGTATATGAAGCGAAACAACAAATATTTTTTTTTAAATCAACACAAATATATCATTAGTTAATTATATTTAACTATTACAATATGTTAGTAGACTATTTTTTGTTTAAATATAATATATGTATAAATTCAGTTCTGTGTCGGTTCCTATAAAGCCCGCAACCCAACCAAGAACCATCCGATTATTGAAACCTAAACTCGATAGCCGACTCAGAACCGTTTAACTTACTCATAAACAGCTCGGTTTCAAATCTAAAATAGACCAAATCCATACCCATCACTAGTTACTAATCTAATAACATTCTATTATGTAACCCCCTTCCGTTCGCAAAAGCAAATATATACGAAACAAAACAAAATTATATACGACGCGCTTATCAATATATCTTTTTGGATACTTCCTATTTACATGGTTTGCTTAATGCAATAATAGATATTGTGCTACATAAAATAAGTCCAAATCATTTTTCAGTTTTTGCAGAACACAAAATATTGAAACATCAATACCAAATCCCCTCACAATAATACAACATTTAATTCTTCAAGCACATATAATTTCCCTATTAAATCATCACACCAAAAGCCTAAATAATCGAAATATTTATTTTCGCTCTCCAATGAAACCCCCTAATCGACATTTCGAAAACAATATCAAATTTTTCTCTGCCTAGAAATAGAATTACAATTTCGATATCCTAAAGAAAGTATGGACACCTTCCTAACAAAACTTTGTGGAACTTGTGACTGGATTCTTCCCCACCAGAACCTTCAAAGAATTCTACCAATTCACGACCCCAAAAAAAAAAACGAAAACCTCAAATTCAAATCAACAATTTCTCTCCTATTTGCACGGCAAGGAGAGAAAACAATACAGAAGTTCAAATAGCACATTCCCTATACAACCACAGCTTCCGGTTCTCAATAAAATGCTATTGTACGGAAACAGTCACATGGCGAAACTGGGCCCCACAATTGTCGGAAAAATAGACAATGATGAATAAACGCACAGCCAATCAAGTAAGGAAGGAATATTCTGCGATCATCATACTTGATACTTGAGCAGCTTTTCCTTCACATCTGGCTCCAAGGCAGACATGCATTGTTCCCACGCTCCATTTTGAAGCATCTGCAAATGTTTCGAGTGATTTACCAAGGTGTTATTTTTTATTTTTTTATTTCATAATCCCTTCGAGTAATTTAATGTTCAATTGGAAATCATTGTTGGGAGGCAAAGAAACCACAACTAGGGGAATATGACATTATTGAGAAACGTAATGTTTGTTTCGATTTTAGTGAAGATATTTTTTTCCTCGAGCACCAAATCATGTTTTGGTAGATTTTGGTTTAACGATACGTGATATTCATAAAGCAGCACGCTCGGTCCCCAAGTTCTTGTTTTGGTCACAAGGGCAGGTGATATATAACAGTTATAATTTATTTTGGCGAAATTCCATACTGATTATCTTCTAAAAATACAAAGCTGCTTACTTGTTTATAGCCGTTCAACACCTGGCAGACTTCATTGTGTAGGTCCTCACTCCTTATTTCCTGTAAAGGAACAAATGATCAGGAAAAAAAAAACGAAACAAAAACAACAAAAATTATTTCACTGTTTCTGCAGAAAGAAATTTGTAGCCAGTCTGATAATGCATTACTTACATGCCAACTTGCAATAGCCTTGCACATGAAAACAAGAGAATTCAAAGCCCCAGCTGGATTTGCTCTAACCTGCAAGTCGATGTAACATTTAATAATAATATAAGGGTGATTATGTCTTGATACCACAGCCATAGGTAAACAGAAAAACTTACCATTGCGCATAAACCTCTGAAAGCATCTTCCTTCTCTACGTCATCCCGTATCCTATGACAATTTTAGAATTAGATACAGATCAATAGAGTTTCTTACTATCCAAAAAAGACGTCCTAATCTATGATGTTAATTCTCACATGCAAAAACCTGAAAAATCACAAGACAACGACCCGACGTATAACCTCAAGAACATATAATTGTCTTACGAGATTATATAGATAATTAAGGGGCAGATGGGCATGCTAAATTAAAAAGAGATGCAAATAGTATTGACACAAATCAGATGTGTTTTCCAGAGTTTTCTCAACAATCATGTTTTCCTTTCTTTCTTTCTTTTTTCTCTTTTTCCTTTTTTTTTTTTGGCATACATCAACTCGATTGTGTGTCCTAAAGATGCCTGTTTTTTACTCTTTAATATGTGAAGCAATTGGCCATAAATGTAAGCAGATTTGAAGACATTAAAACACCACTTATAATGAATAATAAGGAACCAACAACTTACATGGACAAAGCAATGCACCACGACTGCAGGAAATGCTCCATGTGTGGTGAGACAAGCTCCGGGCAAACCCATGCAAGTCTTCCAAGTGTAATGGCACTATTTTCTATGAGTGATTTGTTCAAGCCCTAAACAATCAAAATCGAAACTATGAGTAGAGGAGCCCAGTTCTATTTGGACCTCAATCATTAAATTACTGGTCACATAGCATGATAACGGAATGGATAAGCCCAAGAACAACATGATATTACACTTTTATTTTCTGATTAATATGTGTGGATCTGATCGCAAGTGAATATAATTCTACAACAGATACAAGAAAAGGACAAAAGTGCTTCTGCTATCTACGTGTGATGTCACTTTTGCAGTGATTATTCCTTGATGATGTTCTAAAATGTATTGAACGAAGAACTATACTTAAAAAGTAATCGACGCATCCAAAGATTAATTTTAGTTTTACTTTTTGCTGATTTGATGAATAACAAGCAAATGAGGAACAACTTCAATCGGTTAACCTAAACTTCAGTCATGAAAAATAGAAGATATCATAAAATTTAAGAGAACAAAGTACAAACCACGAGCTAGAACAATAAACAAATACATAGTAAAGCAAAAATCAAGGATGGGTGACTACCTCGGGACGTTGCAGTATCGGGACTAAGCAAGAGACTACATTCAGAACTACAGGAGACATCTCCTTCTGAACCTGAAGTTAAAATATCAAATAACAATTCAGACCTCATTAGATAAACAACATGCAAAAAGAGAAATTATGTATACCAAATATTTGGAGTTGAAACAAAAGATAATAGAAATCCCACTGAACTATAGCTGAACACCATAACGAATCAATAATACAAATTTAGGATTCCAAAACCCTGAAATAAGAGAATCAGCACCCACCACCCAGACAATGCTAAAGATGCTGAGAAGAAAGGACCATACCTTTATTGCTAGTTCTCCAATAGCCCAACATGCATTGTTGGCGACAGATACAGTCTCCTTCAGCTTCGGGGTGTTCTGATGAGAGCACAAGTTATTCACAGGATAAGAAAGTTAAGTTATAAAATACTGTCAATAATTGCAGAGGGGTGATTTAACTTACCAATTGCTTCGCAGCAACATCGAGAAACTCAGCTAAACGAGAATGTAAATGAACTGGACAAACCTAATAAAATAATTCAAAAAAAAAAAAACCTTGAATATCTGATTGAATCAAGACATAACAACAAGAGCGCACAAGTTACAAGGTGTAATAAAAACCCTCATTTCTAACTGTTCCAAAACCGTCATTGCTAGGAGCAAATAATTGATCTACGAACATAATCAGATCATGGAATATGTAGGCACAGCTTAATAGCTGGACCAACACTCAAACAACATCAAATCTAAACTTACTCTAGCAAGGTCTCCCAGCAGAGCAAAAGCACTTTGCCGGATGTCATAGGCATCCTCCATACAACATTGCAGCAGCAAGTCCCTTAAATTACTTTGTGAAACCTAAAAGACAACATAAAGGACAAAGGATAAATACAAAACAAAGAAGAAAAAAGGATGTTGAACACAATAACAAATGTTTAAGCTATTTTGCATATTAATTCTTAAGGAAGTCTTGCGACTTCAGCAAGTGGCGGCAACAGTTTGACAATACTATCAAAGACATCATGATGTGTAATCACCATTCAACATTACCATGATGATGCTAACATTTTATTTACGGATATAAAATGAATGACAAAAAAAAAAGAGGATAAAGATAAGGGCATCAATATCATGAACATTGCATTGTACTCACCCTACCCAATAATAACCACCAACACCAGCCTCCACCCGGCCTCCACACCCCCCCCCCCCAACCCACCCACCCACCACTAGGGTTGTTCATGGGTCGGGTCGGTTGAATATCGGCCGATTATCGGCCCGACCCGACCAACCGACTATTGCAAATATGCAAAACTATTACCGGCCCGACTATTGTGGGTCGGGTAACGGTTGGCAACCGACTTTGTCGGTTGCCGAAACAGTTCGGTTGCAAATTATCGGCCGATATCGGCCACATTAAAAAAAAAAAAAAATCAGATTTTCAATTTATGAGGAAAAAAAAAATACTATTCTCATTAAATAATTCTCGAGAAAAACTTCATTTTTTTTCACTCATAAATAGTATTCTAACAAATATAAAGAATCCCACATATTTATGTTATAGATATATTCTGGCTTGTTTCTTCTTGTTTGGCTTCTTTGATCTTTGTTTAATGTGAGATATACAAAAAAATAAACAAAAAAAAAAAAAAAAAAAAAAAAGGAACGAGAATTCTTCCTGGACAGTCATTGAGATTCTAATATTTGAAAAAAAAAAAGGTCTGGTTCAATTATTCAACTACTTCAAATACAAAAACACATTCTAAATATTAGCATCTCCCAAAAACTCAAACATTATTGCCCAAAAATTAAATGTAGAGTCAAAAGGAAAAATAAAAAAAATAAAAAAAAAAAGTCGGTTGGTCGGGTAATATCGGCCAACCGACTTTTCAATATTTCAGAAACCATAACCGACCCGACTATGCATGGGTCGGTTGATATTATCGGCCCGACCAGAACGGGTCGGTTGATGGGTAATTATCGGCCGCAATAGTCGGGCCGATAATGGGTCGGTTGTCGGGTAAAACCGACCCATGAACAACCCTACCCACCACCACCCCAACCCAACCCAACCCACCCCCTGTTATCGGCACTTATATTTCCTCACTGTCTCTCCTACCGTACATCATAAAAGAGCATCATTTATAGCATAGCTTATTTAAAGGGGATCAGTAACTGAGATGATTTCTTGAGCAATAAAATTTAGCAGAAAGAGCACAGGCCTATGCAAACATGTATGATGCAGTACGGTAATGAACGGCATTATGAAAAAAAAAGTACCAAACTCTCAATCCCAGGACCAAGACCCTCAGCAAGTCCTGAGAGAAGATCCAAGGAGCAAACTGTGAACTCTTTATCATACTGTGCCCCAGCTGAAACAGGATCAACCTAAAAGCACAAGTTTGGTCTTCCAGTCATTAGGTTGTTAAGGATACATAAATGCATAGATTTTGGTTAGTTACATGTATTAGTAAAAGGGAAGAATAAATAGAACCTAGTCAAAACTTTCAAAACCTTTAAAAAAAAAGGTAGAACCAACTTTGTCAGGCTAAATGCATCAAGCCTATTAATTACTATATTTACAGCTTCTGAAGCAAATGAAACAAGCACACTAAGGCTCTGCAGAGCATTTTCAAGTTTGCAAAAAATTATCTACAAAAAACCAATAGATAGTGAAAAAAGCAATATTACAACTGGAAACCATAACTACAGGGTCATAGATGTTAAAAAAATACCAAAATATCATGACACTTAAACTAATACTCGGTAGAGAGATATTGTGTCAATAAAAACCTTGGCCAATTGTTGAGTCTGGATGATGTTTATGCACCTCAGATACACTGGCTGAGCAAACTGTGAAAATCCGGTACCCAATGCCTGAAAAAAGACCATGTTACTTACTTTGTCCTCCACTGTCATGTTTCAGACATTTATAAAGGATTAGTGCAGAAACAACCTTCTAATCTGGACAGATAGTGTTTTCCAATGACATTTAAATACTTAAAGATACATAGTGTTTCACTTTGTGTATGACAATAACTGACTTCCACAAGATTCAATTACATGTTTGCAGGAGACAAGATTCTAAAACTTTTCTAAATACATATTTGCAGGAGACAAGATTCTAAAACTTTTCTAAAAACATATTTGCAGGAAGAAAAAATTCTAAGACTCTAGTCTTTAACACAAGTTCGTGAGTGTAATGGCAATCACTTGTCTGACAGCTCAAAGTATACAACTTTGGCTCCTTGGACTCCCATAAAGAAACAGAATAGAAGTGTCATGCCTTAGAATTAGTTCTGAGGAATGTTGTTCCCATAAGAGTATGCAATACCTAAGATTATAGTTTCGATACTGAAATCACATGATAATGTATTCAATGGATCAAATGATTTCACCACATAAAAAAAAGGCAACTAATTATAATAAAAGTCAATCAAACCTTGTAAAACAAAACGAAGAAAAGTTCAACTACACTGCTCCTTAATGTAGAATAACAGCTTGAATGTAACTTTAAAATGATCAAGGATAACTAGATACCTTTGCTATTGATGTAAAGCATTCGAACAGCGGAAAAAGATCTTTGTCAGAGTTAGAAAGCTGCTGCCACTTTCCAATCAATGGGGGCATTAAAATTTCAAGATATCTAGGCTGCAATTGTCAACATAGCGAAATAAGCAAGAAATGGAAAACATGTTCAAAGTAGGTAAATTAAACCCATGGAGCAAACAGTAGTGATGACTGATGAGAGAAATCATGTTTAGAACATAAATGCATCTTTGTGAATGAAAAACATGTTTTTAAGTAGAAATAGAACACACCTATGAAGAACAATTATGCATACCTGATTCAGCTCTCCACCAACAGCCTCTGCTAATGTTCCAAGAGCATCATATACAATTCTGAGGTTTCGCCTCTGCAAACAAGGTACTTATGAGAAAGAAGAAATAAGTGGAAGAGGGAGCAGAATAGACACTGAGAGAGGATGCTTTTAAATCCCAATCAAAGACTCTCATGCTCCTGACCATAAAGACAAGGAAGACCAAAAACTAGCACCGTAAATCAACCTGATATTTTCCAAAGGCCGCCATTAAGTGTTGCAAAATGACATCCAATCGTGGAGCCAACTCTTCTGCAGCTTCCTGCATATAAGGGAATTTCATATCAATAAGAGCTACAACTTGAACCAAGTTACAAACAGTTTCATGGAGAGAGAGAGAGAGAGAGAGTGGGGGGGGGGGGGGGTGTTTAACCTCTTCAAGTGTTGCAAAAGCTGAACAAGCAGCTTCTTGCACCCTCTTATTGTCATCCAATATTCTTTGCAGTAAACCCATCAGAACTTTGTCAAATCGTTCATGACCTTCTTGGTGAGCAGTACCCTAGAACATTTTAACAAGTGATGTCAACTCAGAACTGACCTTATAACTTAATCCCATGGGTTAACAAACAAATATAACATTGTAAACTAAGCAATCTTGAAAAACAAGTTTGAAGCCACGATAACAGAACGCAAGAAATTATTAGAAACCAAAATTAACTTCAGTTATACGTTAGTCACTAAGTTAATGCTGTCTGGTGTAACTAAAACCACAAGTCCATTCTCTAACAAATTCAAAGTCTTCAAGGGGAAAATTTATACTAACATCAACACTCTTACACTTTTAAACTTTGACTAGAATTGCATATGGAAATATGAATTGCATCTGCATTGCGGGTTTGGCAGTTGCCCTTAGATTTCCAGGCACTTATCACTAAGAACAAAGGATAACAAGGCTTGGCTTCAATATCTACCTGCTTAAGGTGAAGATAAACTACTACTGAAAGGGAAAGGGGAGGGAATGATCTGGAGATTTTCCAATACTAACAGTTGTGTCCACAACGTAACAGTCCATTCAATATCATAAGCTTTATAACATATCGTTTTTTATCAGAAGCTGTAATGCTAGACTAAACTCCAGATCCAAACACGAATAGCTTGTATTTGGAAATTATATACCCTAGAGATAGAATGTAGTGTAGTAGAGAATCCATTATAAGCATTGTAAGATATTTTCTCCAGTTCAAACGTGCCATAAGGTACTACTTTTTTCTACATCATCTAATGTTGTACAATATGCAACCTTATAACAGGCACATAACATAAGAATACCTTAAAGACACACTTGAGCCAAGAATCGAGAAATGTGAAATTTAAAAGTTATATTGATACTTGGGACTCTGAAGTGGCCCAATATCTGAATATGAATTGTGACATATTACCTGAACAATATATTTGCTAAAACGCGACAGTGTCCAACAAGAGATGCTTCGAATCAGAGGAAACTTGTCATCTAAGAGTGGAATGAGAAATGCAATAATCTGCACAAGGAAAGAAGATCAGCATCTAATCAGGCTAAGCACAAACAGAGAAGATATACTAGAATGCTGCGGGATATTGAATAAAGAGAACATGTAAAGAATGTGTTTCAATTGGAACAAATAAATCATATGTTACACAGACAGGATAAAAAAATACAGTCACGAACCGCTAGAAGCATCAAACATAAAAACTGCAACAGATAGAGTAGATGACACATGTTGGAATTCGTGTGATATAAGAGCTTGACTTTTAACATCACAAACCCGAAAAACATCATGACAACACTACGTTAGCTGCAAAACATGTACTTCTCGGATCCTTATCAGCTCAAGAGCACTCTGGTCCAATCTAGTTTCCACTACGTACTAGCTATTCAACCCACCTCACCTAGACTTTAATATCTCATTCAAGTCTATGAGAAAATATGTACTAAGGAGGTCCACTAATATTTTTTATGTAAAAGATATTTTAATTTCTGATATCAGATGCTGGCTCTACCACTGGATCCAAGGGATAGCAGACCAAGTCAAAAGCATAAATTAAAAATAAGGGCCACTTTCTAATTTTGGAAGATTTTGTTCCAAAGCTAGGTGCACGAAACAGTACTGCCTATTATGATATGATTTGATTGATTATTTACAGCTTCAAGTCATGTTATACAGATATCTCCCACAATATTTCATACATTGGACTGGCTACACCATTGTCTGCCATTAAAGGTAAAAGCCATCCTATAAAGAAAATAGAATTTAGTTGATCTCCCCTAGTTACTAATAGCCCTTATGTACCCCGGATATCTCATATGCCCTTCTATAAGTATTGAAAAAAATAAAAATAGAAATTTAAATCAAGGGTCTCTCTTCTACTCAGACACGAATAACCATTTTCATCCCCCATTATAACCTCAAGTCAGTATGCTCTGTTCCTTGATTTGTGACCCTTCCATTGGTTTGTATTTTCAAGCGAGTAAGATGCATAAATTGTTTAGTAACCAACGACAGGAAGGACACATTCGACTCCTTGTAGGTAGAGCTAGGAATATGCATGTATTTGTTGCACCTATATCGAAGTGTGATGACTTCATTTTGGCACAGTTCAGATTAATTGTAATAGTTCTTTTTCTTTTAAGGTGCAGTTACTTGAAATTTTATCCATGAAATAACAATTAAAGCTTGATACTTCATGCTCTGACAATTATTTATGTATTACCACCCCAACACTGGAACAGCTATGCAACGACTCTTCATCTTCACCATCAAGTAAGAAAACCTTTCATTTATATCTTCTGATTCTCTCCTACTCATCCCCCACTAAATTTAAGCCATTTTCTCTCTCTCTCTGTGTTAATTTCTTATGGTCCGGGGGGACACCCTAAACCTCGCTAACTAATGCAAACAAAGATGTAATATAAAATTGTTTGTGACCAATACCACTAAACATTACCTCGGAGAGATGTGGGTAAAGACCAATAATGCAGCCCTCGCCTATGGCACCAAGCGCTAACACTGCAGCTTCCCTCTCTTTCCAACCTTCATCATCTGCATTGGACAACTTTGCCTGCAAAATAGAAAAGGACAAATTCCAAAATCTTGAGAAGCTAATCTTAAAGAATACTTCACGAATTGGTGAAACAGAGGAATTGAGCAGAAGTATCTATGTTTCCATGTTTTTCATGCCTCATTATGTTCTTCTCCAACTTTCATCAATAATGACTACAGATTATTACCTGTTTGGCCTGTCCCATTCCATTTAGGACTTACTGAAGCGCCAAATTATAAAAAATGGCAGAGTCATACTGTTCAACAACTTAAACTAAGTACTTGGCATATTTGCAATCTTTACTGTTCCACCGAACTAATAATTACTGACTTCAGAATATTTATATAGTAGTTGAACATGGGTAAATGACGAAAAATCCAACAGCTATGTTCACTGTGCATAAGCAATTAGGCAGAGAATGTGTTTGTGTGTATGAAACACGAACACAGTGTTTGCGTGCATCAAACACGAACACAGTGTTTGTGTGCATCAAACACGAACACAGCATTCACATTATATTCTTTTTAATGGTCCTATTCTTCATTAGCCAAGACATATTTTTTTAATTATTTGTGATGCAATTACTATCAAGTATCGAATTCAAATTCATGTCAAACCCAGGAGTCTCACAAATCGAAGTCCATGTTAAACCATACTTGAAATTTTTATTGGTTTCCTAAAGATCACGGCAATGCAATACTATCTGTTGCTTCCAATGTATGCACAACAATTAACTGGTTTGGATGTAAGAAAGAAAATTCTACGATCCAAATTATACGCATCAATATTCAAGCCAGGGAATTCCAGTCGGGATCAAAGGAATGCAAGGAATTAAAGAGGTAGAAGCAAAATCAAAGAGCAGAAACAACAGAACTTCAATGATCATGCAACTAAACCACCTGCACAATGGGCATCATAGTGGGCAAGATCTCATCCCCAAACACATTGGAGATAAAATCTAGTGCGGCTGCACTGCATTTACGTAAATTCCAAACATTTACAATGTCATCATCCTGAAATAACAAAAACCAAGCAGCTAAATCAGAATGTTTACATGTAACCTAAGAAGAGTACTGTCTAAGAAAATGAAGTAAACAGAGTTATAGACATTGAGAATCTATTTTATTGTACAGATATTGCAAGTATGAGAAAAATACATTTAATACAACCATCCTCTAATCATAAACGCTGAAATTGTATACATACCTCGTCTTCTTCATCCTCAGACCCATGAAAACGTGATGCATGAAACCGGGGCTTCAGATCCTGCGTATAATAATTGCCATCAGAAACATAAATCAACTCAGCATTTTATATCCAAAAAAACAGCACGAATTGCAATGGAACCTGATCTCGATCTGGAAGAGACCCATCCTCCTGCAAAAGGAAACATGGTGAATAAAAAAGGTACCAAATTATATCATTATAATTAAGGTTCAGAAATGAATTAGGAAAAACAAAACAAAACAAAAAAAACCTCAGCTTCTGCAAGAGATTCATCATCATCAGAATACGCCATGTTTAAGAGCAAAATCTACAGAAGTTGGGCAAATATATTAGTAAATAGTAAGTATAGAATTCGTATACTGAGTGATTACATAGAGTAAATTATAAGCATAACATGAATCATACTGGTAGAAGACGTGGCAAAAATTCCCTCAGGTTCTCTGGCGGCAATTCAGCTTCACAATAAGCAGACCTGTGAAGCAAAAGTGAGCTACCATGTACAACGGGGGGGTTCATAATTAAACAGTTGAAAAAAAACATGACTAATTAGGAGCAATGAACAGCATATCAAGAAAACAGTAATCATATCAGCAGTAGTAAATGCATGCGCAACTAAGAGATAAACTATAATTCCTGCATTTGTTTGCAAGAAAGCAAATAAATATTATGTCATTAGCGGTACAGCTGTATTTATTGATCCTATGGGAGTTATATAGTAATGCTAAGAGTTTGTTATGCAGTCAAATTCTTGATTTAAAATACCTAAGGAATCTGTTTGGACATTTACCTTTCAGTCCCAAAAAAAGGCTAATCTGTCTCACTATCTAGAAAATTCTCCATAAAGTTTCTTAATCTGAATAAAGGAGTACGAAATTCACATAATCCCCTGAGAATGGCAATCAACTTAAAGAAACGTTACAATCTTGTTTATTGAAGCATTAAACTAACAAATGGTCCTCATCAAACCGAAAAATATTTACAAATCTCCAGAATCAACCCATGCACTAACATATGAACTACTATTTTGTGTATCTAGGTCCATATGCTACACTACTAATAGTAGCTTGGTAGAATGTAACCTAATTTTTACAAGACTTGATAAACTACCCATTCAGAACAGTTTTTTTCCCTTTTTGCCCAGCAAAGTGAACAATAAGTATACCATTGTGTAAGTCAGAATGAACTAATACAACACTTAAACCGAACCAGATTTCAACTATCCCAAGCCCTTTACCCGAAATCAAAGAATTTCTTGATCCTAAAGCGATCTACCCCATTTTGACACTAATTAAAACAAAACCGGAGCTAAAGAAAATGTAGAACCAAGAAAGCAGATTTGCAACCGTCATCCGTGACCACCAAGATATATAAAAAAATTAGACTTGAGAAACAACTGCGGTACCAAAATTCACATGCTTCTAGAGCCACTTCATCGTCGGGGTCCTTGTTGACTATCAACATATATTCGATTATATTCCTTAAATGAGGCTGCAGTATCAAATTGAAATGGTATCAGGAAAAATATTTTGGAACATCACATCTCAATAGATATAAGAGATCAAAATCTTTTGAAGTATTTGTATATAAAATTAAGTGAGTACTAGTGACTCCTTAAACTATAAAACATAATAAGCATTTGAAAATTTAAAGGTGACAATATATTACCCACCTCCAAAACAGCAGAACGTACTTCAATCAGCTGAACAAATGCGGAACATACCTGTTTAGCAGAAGGGTAAAAAAAGAGTGAATTCCATGTAAGTGAAGTTGCAAAGCTGGGAGCCCTCAAAATTTATACAACTATATATAGGTTACAAAAGATGTGTTCATTATGAAAGATAACAAGTGAAAATAAGGATAGGAACAGACAGAGTGACTACATATTTAGAGCATTCACATCAACTAATCCTGCTCACTGAATGGGATTCAGTATATATAACACTTCAGAAATAAATCCTCAGAAAATAATATAAAGCATCACAAGAAATAAGAAGAAAACCAACAGGCTAGCAAATCAAGAAAGCTGAAAAGGAAAACTAACATAACAATAATGAAACACTGGATGAAACAAGCACAAGGTGAATGGAACTGGAAGTATGACGTCTGATACATTTGGCAGAGATCCAAACATCAATTCCTACAACCAACTCAAGAGGACAACTGAAAGAATTTCTTACCAGCTTCCGCACCTCTGCAGTTGGGTCATTGGCAAGGACAAACAAACCTTGCAAATATTTATCCATAGACAAATGCAAAACCTGCAAATTTATCAAAATAAGTTTTGACGTATATACATGTGAGGGAATTGACTGGAAAGTAATGATTCCAAGTCACATTGATCGACACTCACCGTAGGCATTAGCATAATGTACTGATTCACCGAACCCAAGGACAGCTTTCTTAATGTAGCATGTGGGGACTGGAAAAGCTGTTTAATACAAAATTAGACAGCATGATTCTTGTGAGATAGCAGATCAAAAAAATTTAGTTTCGTCTTCAGAGGAGTAAGGTGGGAGGGAGAGAGGAGGTCCAAAAGAACATCATAAGAACCTGGAGGAATCTTGGAATAAATGCATTAATGGGCCGTTCAGATAATCCAGAAATATCAGAATCAAGCACTTGGGGCACATCTTCACAAATCTGCATTGGTACACACGTTAGTAAGACTTAGCTTCTTCCAAAACCAAGTAAAGTACATGAAGAGCTTGTTGCATTGTATGTCAATGAAAATTCACACCGAAACAAAAATCATGGCCCCGAGACATCGTGATTCATGTACAACCCAACAAAACAAGAAATTTATACCTTGGACAAAGCATCCATAGCACCTTCCATGTGATTGGCATCATTACTATCTAAACACTTTACGAGGACATGTAGCAATTCAGGCCATCCTGCAACTCCCTCAATCTGAACAAAAGTACTGATAATTGTCCCAGCTGTAGACCTGATTTGCCTATCTGCTGCTCCCATACAAGGTAACAACTCCGACTTTATATAGCGTTGATTTGCAGGCGGCATGGTTTTGAATGCACTTCTAAGGTTGTTCTTCAGAAGCAAACCTGCTGCTTGCCTAACCTCCACTGATATCCCCTTTTATATCACATTCACAAAATAGTCAGTTGACCAAAATAGCCCAAAAGTTCACTACACAGACTCGTTTACAGACATTGATATTTTAGTATAGTGCATCTTTAAATAAAACAGCAATATGACAAGGTCAAACTAATTAGTTTACAGTCGAATAGTTCCCGGATGATTGCAGAATTTCAAACAAGTTCACCCATCCCACCAACTAATAGTGTGATACATATTACGTCACATTGCACGCTCATTCATACCACAATTAAGTACTCACAGCCAAGCTTGTATTGATTACCATCAGTTTTTTTTTTCTTCCCATGAAAATGGCTTTCCATTTCTTTGTCACGTCATATCAATCTGCAAATGCTAATAGGTTTCATAAAAGCCTCCATAACACATACTTCATAACAATCCCATACAAATTCCCTTTAATGTAGCAACAACAACTTGCTCAATGTAGCAGAATGTTTACGTAAAAATCAAAATGAACAAAATTAGTGGAAAATTAGGTTAAAAGGAACATGATTAAGTTCGTCTACTCATACAACTCATTCTTAACTTGGCCATGTCACTTGCTCCAAATTCATATGAATACTGGAAACATAATTATTTTTAATACCAAAACACCGAAACTCACTTAACATTGTCCTAAAACCAACAATCCAACTGAATGATAACTGACACAGACTTCCAAAATTAGCCTTTTCACCATATATCAGAAAACAATCACCGAAACTCGATAAGCACATTGATTTTTGTACTAAACAAGTAAAACAACTACCAACAAAATCACTAAGCAAAAACTCAAACTTCAATCACAACCACTTCCAAGTCAATTCAATATAACTAGGGCACAAAAACAAACAAAAAAAAGAAAAACAACAACCTCGGCGTGCGCGAAGATAAAAGCGAGATAATTGTTGAAATCGGGGAAGTGGGAGTACTGCTGCAGCTTCTGCCAAATCATCGACTTGTCATCGGAGGTGGGAGCCATCTGCT
The DNA here is from genome assembly GCF_000504015.1 of Erythranthe guttata. Next base: position 95,818 of record NW_012193798.1, on the reverse strand, counting down.
GCTCCAGCAGCCCACAGATCTCCCTGAGCCCCTCCTCCTGAGGCGTCCACGTCGACGCTTCGCCGCTCAACGCCATACTTTCTCTCTCCTAAACACGAGAATCCAATCCAATTTTTTTTTTTTGTTTAATTAGTGAACAGAAAAATTGAATATCAACGGAAGGTGCGATGAATGTTGTTGAATTCGGACAAAATTTCTAGAGAGAGAGAGAGAGGGGGGAACAGAAGCAGAGCCGAAGACGAGTTTGAAGGCTCTGTTCCGAGGAAGGAGAAGACTGGAAAATTACAGAGAGAGATTTGGGTTTTTTTTTTTGGGCTTTGAGGAGGGAAGGATTCGGTGTGCGCAGGTGTAGGGTAAGACTATGGATCAACCAATTAACGGAGATGTTCTTTTCCTTTTTTTTTTTATGTTGTGGGCCCAGTGGGCGGTGGTATATAGTGGCGAACAGAGAGAGAAACCAATCTTGGTTGGCTTTGGCCCATTTTCTACCATTTTTTGCTATTTTATTAGCCACTGGAAGCAGGAATTCTGTACGAAATTGGAATATGATTTTAAGGCCATTTTTTTTTTCTTTTTTTCTTTTCTTTTTTTTTTTCCTAAATCCTATTTTCGTAGAACCAACCTATAAATTATAATAGATATTAATTATGATGTTATCCAAATATATTAAAATGTTTGAAACTAAAATTAAATAAATTATATATTCTCCAATACCCAAACACATAGAGCACCAAATTAAAATGCACAAAATACTACTCCTTCAACTTCTTTTTAATTGTCGTTTTAGCCATAATTTTATTTTTTCATATTAAGTGTCACTTTAGAATTTAAAAAATACGACAATATTTTTTTTTTTTTTGTTCAATTTCGCTTTACAATTGACGAGAGATTAATGAACTAATAAAGAGAGATTTAAAGCCACAAAAGGGTTAATTTCGTCAAATATCTTCTTCCTTCTTACCCAATTAATTATCGTTTTGGCCGAGGAAAAAAAATCCCCTTTTATTTGACGTTGTAAACTTTCAAAGCAAAACATTTTCTTTTATTTCCATGTTTGCCCTTGTTATTAATTGTTCCTATTCTGTGATGTTACAAGCTATTTTATATTTGTTCAACGAATTAATGAGTTATTATTTAGAGAGAGAATAGGGTAATCTTGAATTTCACTATCAGATTAAAGACTAATTAATGAACTTCTTAATATGTGTGAGAAATCCTTAAACGTCAAATGTTGGGGAAGGATGGAGTATTATTTTCCCTAAAATCAAGAGTAGTTATCAACTTTTTTAATTGGTGTGCATTAACCTTAAACGACACTTATTTTGAAAACAGATGAATTATTAGGTTAGGGATGTTCAATATTCGAGTTGGACCCTGTTAAGTGTATATTTATACACTTAATTATACCTTTTAATTGGAGCTTTTGGTGTGTTTTTACGATAATTGGTGCTTAATTTGGTTATTATTTGTATTTTAGGTGCAAATTGAAGAATTGACAACTTTTGGGGTGAAAACTGAAAATTCAGAGAAAAAGTGGGCCAAAAGTGAAAAAATAGAAATCTGGAGAATTAAAGACCGCACGGCCGTGCGGATTTTAGTTCACAATCTCACACGGCCGTCCGGGTGGACGTGATGGCGCAGTGAAGGGAACTCAATTATACAAGGAAACCCGCCCTATTAGACTTTTGCACCCTATTTAAAGGCCACAAGCACACAATTAGACCTATCTTTTGAATCTTTTACCTTTCATCTTTATTTTGAGTTTTTATCTTTTCTACACGGAATCGAGGAGCAAGAGAACGAAGACGAAGACTTGACGACTCTTCATCCTAGTTTTCCTTTTTCCTTTTCTTTTCTGATTTTTATGAATTTTCGTATTTTTATTATGTTTTTCGTTACGAACATGAGTAGCTAAGTTTTTATTCTAGGATTTTATTGGAACCCTATGTGGTAACTCGAACCTATTTTTCTAATTTTATGCAAGTTTAATTCTTCGATTATTTCTTCTATCTTGATCTTATTTAGTGCATGAGCGTAGCTAACTTATGTTGCTATTTGTTATTGTTAGAATTGATTGACAGATCGTTTTAATAATTAGAACAGGGATAGAAGAGCCTTCGAGTAGTTTTTCACCGAATGCGTGTGTTGATTGCATGTATTATCGTAGACATACAGATAATACCTTAGGTAGCCGTTTGCGAGACTTGTTATTTAATGATTTATTTATACTAGGTTTGCATAGACATATAGTGAATCTTTTATGAATAATAGGTTTATAGCGCAGCGACAGCTGGTTATGAATAATTTCGTGTCTTGGGTTAATAATCGGGAATCGTAACTTGCATGATAGGAAATTAATTGGGTGAAGAATTATCGCATAGGGGGAAGATAAAATCCTAGATCCGTTTATTATTGATTTTTTTTTTCTCGTGATTACTTGTTTTCTTAATTATTTTAATTTATTTACTTAATTAATTTGACAACCTGCGTAGGCTGGATAAAAATCACAATTGTTAGGATTTGGTACTTAGGATTAAATAATTTACGTATTCCCTGTGGGATCGACATCCGACTCTCACGAGTCTACTTTACTACTTGTTTGCGATACGTACACTTGCGTGTTGGTATTTAGCACCCAACAGACCCGAACCGATACTTGTGATTGTTTGGGTGTCAACCGTCGATATCAAATTGACGGGATTCGCATTTGTATTTAAAACATTACGATCGTGAATTCGTGATTGTTTGTCCATTGAAGATTAAAGGTGAAGAGAAAATTAAAAAAAAAAAAAAAAAAAAGAATGAAAAAAAACATTGGTTAATGCTCAAATTTTGAAAAAACTGACTAATTGAAATCTTCAATCCGATTGGGTGAACTACCAACCCGACAATCAGTAAACCGGCGATTATGATCCGTAATTGGACCCTTAAAATGAAGGGTCGGTTACCGGTTAAGGGTTTATCTTTTGAACCGTAAACCATCGATTCCAACACGTAAACAAGCGGTTCATTATCCATAGCATATCTACATCAATTACTCGAAATCACTACAAGAAAAAATGGCATTAGTGACACCTCAACTGTTTTTTTTTCTTTGAGAGGATTAGTGACACCTCAACTGCGAAAAACAACAGTTCGCAACAAAAGTTGTCACTAAATGCATATATTCAAGGGTAAATTACGGTCACCCCCGAGGAGGTATGGCCAAATCACGAAAAAAAAACCCATTTTTGTTTCGGTAATTACAGCCACCCCTCCTTTTAAATATTTTTACATAAAATTTATGTAATTCGGTTATTTACAGAACCAAATTGTATATTTAGTTCGGTAGACGGTATGAAATATTGGCGTACCGAAAATTCGGTTCGATATTAAAGAATTAGCATCCCTAAACTTAACCATGGAAGGGTCTTTTTGTAAGATAATACATAATTAAGAGGTCGTTGTAATTACCCAAAAGAAGGGAATTTTCGTAATTTGACCATAACTGAGAGGTGACCGTAATTTGCCCATATGAACGACAAGTATAGCAACAACAATTTTTTACCTAATCATGTGTAAATTAGTGTTTGTCACTCAAAATATTATTTTTTGTACTGAATCTGGAGAAAACTTTGGTCCTAAAATAATTTGTCACAAAACATACATTCAAGCCGGTGTTTTTAATGTTTCTTTCTCCTGAAAATCTTTGCTACAAAATAAAATCTGGTCGGCTTCATGACAAATTGTGTCCAAAAAATTTAAGGATCAACGTCTTTATTACCAAATCAGATGTTCTTACAAAGTAAAAACAAAAACAAAAAGATGCAAATTAATCAGATTTCAACTCTTTCATCTAATTAATCTCACCCCCAAGCTGAAATAGCAACCGAAAATCTCACTGATCTTTTCGGGCTTTGGGTCGGGCCGCCCTCGCGGGCTTAATGATATTGCCTAGCAAGATTATGGCTATTGGAATAATTGTACCGATATAGTATACACTTCCATATGCAACTAGTGTTTCATGCAGGCTTAGTACCTGTAAACGATAATATTTTAGCACCATAAACATTTAGCAAAATAATATTAATAGTAATAATAATAATAATAATTTTTAATTTTCTTGATAATAATAATATAAAAGTACGAACCATGAAACCGACGCTGGAGTAGTTGAGAACGACAAGTGTGTAGACAAAGTTAAACAATGCAAGAAGATTCTTGATCATAGGCGTTTGGCTTGCTTGCTGCCACCTGTAAATAGCTGCTCGTAGAAGAAAAAAAAAAATTAATCAAGAAATGATTTACTTAAATTAGCCTAATATACTCGATGAAATAATATTGACGTATACGAAAAAATTTGTTACCTCTTGAACCGGCAATCATTATAGCAGATTGAACAAAGAATATGATGTATCCAGGATATAATCCCTGTCGAGAGAATTAACACATTTTAAAATATCTTAGTCGAAATACAAAGAAAAAAAAAATACCATTTGCTAAAATTAGGCAAATAAATTTTCGGGAAAAAAATTGACGAGAGTTTATATACTTACATGCCACACCGCGCTCACGGTTTGAGTAGCCAGCAATTGGAAGAATCCTGGTTTCTTGCCGTTCTGAATCAACCTCTCGTATACGTCTGGACGAAATTAACAATAATCACGTAAATAGAGATTTATGTTTTAATGATTAATTTTCACAAAGGCAGAATATACTACGGAATATGCCGAAAATAATACTAAACGGAGAATCTCGAAACACGATAGAGAGATCATTGTTTTTTGCTCACAGGTGCAGAAACAGAAAATATACTATTTCCCAAAAAAAATCGAAACACCAAAAAAAAAGGAAAAAGAAAAAATATATACATACATATATATATATAT
>NW_012193798.1:61312-84757 GCF_000504015.1 Erythranthe guttata | reverse complement strand
TTCTGCAGAGCACGGAAACTTGAATTTTCTTCGAGTTTCCGTGCTCCAGAAAACGGGAGCTTCAAAAATTAATTTTTTTTTTTCGAAATTTTGCTATATCTAATCCTAAACATGTGTTTTTTTTTTTACCTAAATTGGAAATAAAACTAATTAAAAGTAGTAGGATATTGAAAATTTACCGGAATCGAGCCTCGTTTGCTACGGTTTCAAAGTCGAAAAAATTTACGAAATTCAAATTTCTAGAGAGAGTTTGGGAATAGGAGAGAGAAATTCAAAAAAAAAAGAAATATTAAATGAAAAATGTACCGCTACAAATAAGCCAATTTCAGTAAAAGTCCCGCTGCAAATAGTAACACCCTTTTTTTAACACATAAATTTGGCAATTAGACATTACATGGGCATGGTGAGTGCAAAAAATCCGTTTTTTATCCATCTTGAAATGACGGAGACTAAAAGTAAAATTTCCCTCGTTTTGCCCTAATCCGGACATATTAGGGGTCATGTGTGTTGAACGTGACATTTTTCCGTTAGTTACTAACAAACATGCGACAGAGTAGATCAAATGTGTCGTAAATTAATCATTTAGTGTGTATTTTGTACGTCCAGTTTGGAAAATCGGGTCAATCATTAGGGATTAAAAGTGTAATTGTCCCTATTGGAACCCATGAACTACCAAGTTCAACCCGACATGTCTACCCGAGTGGGTGACTCGGCGAATTAACTCGTGCATTTTTGTCGACAAACAGGTAATTTGACCGAGTTGACCCGTCCAGTTTAAAATCAACGGTGAACGATCAAGATCTATTGACCGTTGACCATAATTAAAATTGAACAATTTTTTTTAAATAAAAAAAGAAATTGGCATCGGATCCATTTAAAAATGTAATAGAAAAGATAAATATTTTTGTATTTATAGATTTACCATTTTGCAAATTAATTTACCCATTTAAAATTGTGATAGAAAAGATAAATATTTTTGTATTTATAGATTTATTACCATTTTACAAATTAATTTATCCATTTAAAATTGTGATAGTAAAGATAAATATATTTTTGAACTAGGGTGCACTTTGCCAAGGAAATTATTATGTATGGGTGCATCGTACTATTTTTGTAATTTAAGGGTGCAAAATGCCAATTACCCTGATTTTCGAGTGGCACAAGTAGAAATAAGATAAAAGAAGAATTTCCTCCCCTAAATATTGTAAATAAAAACCCTAATTGCTGGCTCAGTACAATCTCAACATTTTGATTTTCTGTTCGGAGATGAAGAAATTAGAGACGCCCATTGCAACTTCAAGTAAGATTATATTCGACGATAGCGATGATGAGCATGAATCCATGTCTGAAGATGTAAGAAATCTGCACCATTCTCTCTCTATCTCTGTCTTCTCTCTCTCTCTTAATAATTATCTAATTAAAAAAGGGTTTGGTTTGATTTGATTTGTAAAGGAAGGTGAAATAGAGCGGGAGCTAGAGGATGTTACATTTGAAGAGCTGCAGAGAGCAAGGTCTGATGGTTCTGACATGGTTTACAAGAAACCCAACTCAGATAAAAAAGCCGGTCGAGTCAATAAAAACAGGTTCTTTTTCTTTTCTTTTTTCTGGTTCCTTTTTTTCCAATTCTCCGTTAATGTTTCTTGATTTTCCGTTAATGTATTGTTCGGTCGAGTGAATAAAACAGGTTTTTGTTACTTCTGCTTACTTTTTCCAATTCCCCGTTAAATGTTTCTTGATTTTCCATTTTTTTGATTTGCTTAGGCCAATGGAGATAAGTAGCAAGAAGCCTGTCAGCAGATTTAGGGAAGTTATTCAAGTTCCAAAAAAGGTTGCTGATTCTATTCTCTTAACAAGTCACTTTTCCCACGTATGAATGAATTTTGTAATAATCTTTAACTATCTTGTTCGACTCAAGTAGTCTTCACTCACAAAAATACGTTCCGTCGATATGTAAATTGGATGCACTCTTACTTTGTGTAACATCTTACCTGGATAAGAATTACGTTTGTTGGTACAAACAATCGACATGTGTTATTGACTTTTGTTGTTCGCTCATTTGTAACAATTACGGTTGGTTAAAGTTTTTGTATACTTTGTCTTTTCAGGTGGTTAGGGACCCTCGTTTTGAGTCATTATGTGGAGAACTCAATGTCGACGGGTAAACTTCTTTTGCGTGCATGTAATAACACAAGATTATAGAATACAACGTAATAATATGTTCGGTTTTTTTTCCTCGTTGATTTGACATAATACTCTGTTAATGTAGCTTCAAGAAGAGATATAACTTTATTTACGAGAACACACTTCCTGCTGAAAAACAGGTATCGTTCAATATTCAGATATTTTCGTAATATTTGGTGTTTTTACACAATCTTTTCTCTGCATTCATTCGTTGCGGTTTTTTATCTGTAGGAACTAAAGAAACGGATGAAGAAAGTAAAAGATCCGGAAGCAGTAAATGAACTAAAGGATCAGATATCTCGGATTGTAAGAGACTATTTGCTGCTGTTTATTTTTGTATAATTTTTTATTTATTTATTATTATTTTTTTAATAATTTTAATATTTTATCATAGGATAAAGAGTTGAAGTCGGCTGCACCTAAGCGTACGGAGAATGATATATTGGCGGAGCATAAGAAGAAAGAGAGGGAAGCTGCAAAGAAAGGGAAACAACCTTATTATCTCAAAAAATGTAATGTCCTCTTTTCTTTTACTCTTATCCCGTCTGCATTTTGGTTGCACGAACAAATTGGATGTAAAGAATTAATTATAAATCAAATACTTTGCCAGATTTTAGGATTTTTAAAGTTCGTCTCTGGTGGGATGCTGTCGTTTTACGACTGTGATTGAATTTTGTTTTCTCCTTGCCACTTTTTAATCATCATAAGTATTGAGTTTTGTTTGATGCGCAAGTCAAAGAAGGTGTTAAACAAATTAAAAGAAAAGTTCGATAAATGATGCAAAAGATATTGTGAAAATCATAAGCTTGATTTTTAATTTTTTTTTATTCTTGCAGCGGATATTCGGAAGCAAAAGCTTATCGAGAAATACAATGAACTCAAGGTATATGAACGTAGTTATCACAATCATTTTGTTTTCATTTTGTCGATATGGTTTTATTTCAATGTGTTTTCTCATCAGGAGTCTGGCAAACTCGAAGCTTTTATCGAGAAAAAGAGGAAGAAGAATGCTGCCAAGGACCAAAAGTACATGCCTTATCGACGCCCCTCCGAACAAGGAGACGAGTAGTTTGCACTTGCTTTACTGCAAACTTGTCGATGGCTCTCGTTTTTGTTTTTTTTTTTGGCTGCGACTTTTTGTACATTTTTAATTTGTGAGAAACATTCGGTGAAAAAACGAAACCAGAATTTTACCTCACATTTAGAACCTTCCTCCGTAATGTTTGGATAATGGATCATTTTTAATAGGGTAAATTACAACCACCCTTGATGTATGGTCAATTTATGAAAAAACTCCTATTGTTTGGATAATTACATCTACCCCTCAACTATGATTTTTTCTTACACCTCCACCTTTATGGTGTCAAATTGAACATAATAATTTAGATTTCGTGGAATGTGCTCTAGTTTGTACTCATTTTGTGTAAGAATACAGTTTCTGATGCGCCACAATATAAGTTAAAAAAAACATCTTTTGATCATCTTGGTTTAAAATGTAGAGCTTGAATGGCATAAAACGGGTATAAAAGTGATAATATTTTTCATATAATCAAGAAAATTCCACTAAATTTGAAAATTTAAAACCGCAAGGGTGGACGTGTAAGAAGGTTTATAGTTGAGGGGTGATTGTAATTACCCAAACATGAGGGGTTTTTTTGTAATTTGACCATACCTCAGGGGGTTGGTTGTAATTTACCCTTTTTAATATTAAGGGCGATCGAGAGAGGGAGAGTCAGAGAGACTCGTATCTACATATCATGTGTCGAAAACAATCAGCACAAATCTTGATCATAATTTCTTTACTGCTCAATATGTTTTGTTTGCCTGTTCTACATAACCCTAATCTACGATACGACTAATGAAACACACACTACGAGTACACTTTCCTACAAAAGAGATGGGATCACAATTAAAAATGCTGCAACCTCTCTCTACACTCGGCAGGATATATCAGTACAGAATCTACACAAAGGCCACCCTTCGTGTGCGTGCAGTCAATTTGCGTCATCGAAAATTTGACTTTAATTGATCTGCAAGTATTAGCTACAACAAAATCTCCGGCATGGTAATGAATCCACCTCCCATGTTCCTTCAAGTAACACTGCTTCGTGGCCTGTTGACCGTCCGAAGTCAACACCTCAAATCGAACGGGCTTCCTATCCCAACCGTGGACATGCTCCGAATTGCAAACCCTTCTACCAAATCTCTTGTGGGCCCGGCCTAACTGCAATCGGAAATATAGACTGTACGACCCGGCTGGAAACGGGAACTCGATTTCCCCGTCCACCTCGAACCACCATATTTGCTGGAGATATGCGATGGAGTTGAACCTACACCGGAGAACCGAATTTAGTAAAATAATGTTTGCATTTTGTAAGATAAATGAAAACTGAAGATCAATGTAGAAAAAGGTAGATCACATAGGAAGTGACTAAACACAAAGTTGAATGTAACTTCATTATGGTTTTAGAAGAGATATTTTGTATAGTCGGCAGGGCTTTCTCCAGATCTTAAATCGAATCATTTTTATGTGTGCTTCTCCTTCCAACCTATTAATACTATTAGTCGACTTCTCATCAAATGAAGTACACGGAAGAATTAAAAAACAGGCTGTCGGGTTCAAGAATTCATATTTTTCAGGCTCGAATCGGCCGTTTAGGGTCGCGGAATTTCAGTCACTAAGGCCGTAAGGCCTTACAGATTAGCAATGTAAATTGAAATCAAATAGGTAAACTTAAAATTTAGCAGCTTATATAGGTATTTTAAGTTTTTATTCTGCATACAGCAATAAACCCTTTATGTATATATCTAAGAGTTCATAATAATGTCTCACAGAAGCAAATATCGGCCAAAAATAATGCCAACATGCCGTAATTTGAATGACAAGAAACGCTATTCGAACTTTTTTTGGAAATAGTTGTATTTTGAGCCCCTAATTTATTAACATGCACACGAACACAACCAAAACAGCCTCAACTTGATTTTCTTGAAGGAACAGAAATCGAAAGTCTGAAATCCTCACCTCGATTCTTCGGTTGGAATGCGGCTCCAATATCTCCTGTCATCAATCCCAGTTATCGCTAATCCGTTTGATGATACTAACATACAAGTCTTGCCCGTGCTCTTATCCAACCAAACTTTCTGCACATAAAACAAAAGATCTCCATTAACAACTATATACAATTTTCTCTAAACCCTCTCTCCTAGGAAAAAAAAATCAAAATAAGGGACATTTTTTCATTTATTTTCAATTTTCCTGCCAAAGAAAATTTAACAAAACCCTAATTTTTTCTTCTTCAGCATTTTCAAGAAAAACAAATTCCAATTTAACAAACCCTAATTGTTATTGTACTCAATAATAGGGTCCAATTATCCCCAAAATCCAACCTAAAATACGCACAACTGAGAGAAATTTCGATTAGCGCAAAAGGGGTAGGTAATAAGAGATCGAACCTTGGTGCCAGCATCAAACGAATTAGGGGTACAAAGCCTGGAATAAATATCCCTTTTGCACAAACCCTCAACAAAACCATCGTTTTCCTCCGATACTCTCTCAATTACATCTCCATAATTCAACGGCAGCTTCGACTCCCAAACGAAATCGGCAGACGACGCGCCCCTAAAAGCCCGGTTCATCATCGCCATCCGGCAGATCTGGGGCGGGTCCAGGTAGACCAGCACCGACGCGACGCAGCTCTCCGGCAAATCCCCCAACCCGGTCTCCGGCGATGCGGCGCCGGCGGAGCTTTCGATCGGAGACGAAGACGAGAACGATGAGCCCATATTACGAGAGAGAACCGATGAATCTGGTGGGGGTTTCCTGAAAGAGGATAGGTGGGAAAAAAATGGAAGGTGGGTGGGTTTTGCATACAGATTAATGCCGATTTAGAGAGAGATATCGATACAGAGAGAGAGAATTTGGGGAAAGAGAATTGCCAGTTTGACGGGTATATATAGGTGGGCGTGGGTACTGGACGCGTACGGGCGCGTGTGTCCTTGTTTCTTACACTGTGTGTGTGTGTGTGTTTTTTTTTTTTATGAAAGGAAATGAGATTAAGGGGAGATTAGGGGATAATTAACTAAACCTAAATATAGATCATTGTTGGAATTCAAAATGACGATTTTGTCCTCGTTGACTGATATTTTTTTCCTTCGGCTCATTTACCTGTTTCAACAGGCTTTTCTTGTTTTAGTGTGAACGTAATCTAAATTGATTTGGAAAAGTTTAAATACTCGATAAATTAATAAGTTCGCTTAAATAATAAATTCTTTCGATCCCTACTTGGTAAAAACTTGCTAAATTACTAGAATTTTTCTAGTCTGTTTATATTAATTTATAGAATATTGTAGTTTATATCTATTATTGATAAATCAATAAGTAATTGCAATAAAAAAAAATATTATCAAATTTCTCCATTCAAGATGCAATATTCAAAGTTTGATTATCATTACTCCAATAGTAACTAAGAGATGCTGATGATGCGGGATCAATCAAGATTGGTAACTCGAGAGTCGAGCTGAAGAGTTGATTGGGAATGCGGGGTTAATGCCACGATCTCTCGTTGGCTGAAAGAATATACATGTTCTCTTAATCTGCAAAACACTATGTGAGAGGTCAGGGAATTCTCCGGCGATTACCCTAAAATGCTAAAATCAGATGATGTCGCGTGTTGTTTGGGTAATTACAGCCGCCCTTTTCTTTTAAACATTTTTACATAAAATTTATGTAAGTGGGTTATTTACCGAACCAAATCTTATATTCAGTTCGGTAAACGGTATCAAATGTTGGCATACCGAAATTTATGTTCGATTTTAACGATTGAACATCCAATAAATTTACCATTGCATGAATATTTTCGTAAGATAATACATAATTACGGGGTGACTGTAATTATCTAAACAGGATGGAGGTTTTGTAATCTAACCATAACTCAGAGACGACCGTAATTTGTCCCGAAAACCTTTTGCCATTAAATTAATATGAGATGAATTTCCTTTAGTTTAATTAAGGAATAAGACGCGTCATCAGTCGGTAAAACCAACTTTATGACATACCGAAAAATTCATTCATTTGTGAAAAAAAGTTGTAATAATTCAATAACCCACATTAATATTGAAATTACTAGGCAAGTGCCAATTATTAAATTAAATTTATTTTATTTTCAAAGAGGCAGGGGTCAATTATTAAATGGTAAAATATAATATTAATAATACAAAGAACAAATTAAAGTTAATAAAGATATATAAGTGCACTTATTCTTTTCTTTTGTATAGACAAAATTATGTGCCTAACTTTCGGTTTGAGGTTTGACAGCTCTCAAAAGCTAACAAAAGTATTCAAATCACATGCACACATCATAATTTATACACACCACATATAAATATACATATATATTAATTTGTCTTTTTCTTTTTTTTTGATAAATTAATTAATTAACTAATTAATATCAACTCGATGCCACGTAGTATGTGTTGATCTTCAAATAACCACTATGGAAAATAGTTATCTTAAAATAATGTTGCAAGAGTTTGGATAAGTTTTGGATTACAGTAATTTAATTATTCTAATATAGTGGAGGAGTGTGTTGGAAAATAAAATAAATAATAAATAAAAATCCGAGATATTTACAATTAATAATAGAGAGAGAGAGCGGGGGAAAGTTAAGAGACAAAAGGAGAGAATTGGAATGTGTCTTGATATTTATTAACAGTGTGGGTAGTTTGTATTAGGGGTATCGGTGGAAAATATTTAATTAATGCATCATTGGAATATGGAATTATAAAACGACATATAATATGGAATAAAAAATTTCTCAAAAGTGACAGATAAATTGAAACGCATGCATGCATATATATATATATATATATATATATATATATATATATATATATATATATATATATATATATTTTGTTTGGAAACTCAAAACATGCATATATAAAACATATTTAACATGCTTCTATCCCCATAATAATAATAATAATAATAATAATAATAATAATAATAATAATATAAACATCCTTACAAAATACAAATAAAATGCATTTTTTTTGCATTATAAAATATGTATGAAACCCGTAAGCATATATCATTAGATTCTTTAAATATAGCAATTAACATAAACAAGACAAAGCATAGAATATAATATTCCCAATTTCTTTTTTTTTTTTTAATTAAAAAAATATATAGATTTGAAACTAATTTTTTATCGATGTTTGTCACTAAAGTTTGACCCGCCTCCAGAATTTAACTGTCTCAAACCGCCTCAAAACGCCTGCATACCAAAATTCGATGTTTCGAAAATTACATCACAATCATAAAGATATTGGACCGTCTCTATCTCAAAAACCGATTAATCCGCTGAGTCGACCGATTTTTAGTACGCTGAGTAAGATATATGCAATGAGTATCTAACGTGTGGATGAGTCAGAAAAAATGTGTAAACCAAAAACCGCTAAGTGGCTACCACGTGGCACATGGTATGACTCTTAACTTTTTTCTTTTAAATTATATAATCAATTGGTATGCCTCTAATTATTGATTAGGGGAATGCAAAAGATTATGATAATTAATTATGGTCTTATATTAAATGGTAATTAGGGGTGGTAATTTCGCAACTTGGACCGGATCCGATCCGGATCCATGTGGATCGGATACAAATAGAACCGGATCCAAAATCAACCTCTATGAATGGATTTAATGTGGATCGAATTTAGACCGATTCGGATTAGATCCACATGGATTCATTCCATCTTTAATTCAACTTATGGTTTAATATCTCAATTTATGTGGTTTAATATCTCAACTTTCACACTTACACATAATATTCACACACTTTTCACACACACATTTCACACACATGCACACTCACATACACGTACACACTTTTTACACACACAGACACACTCACATACACATACATACATTTTACACACACATACACACTTTTTACACACACACACTCACATACACGTACACACTTTTTACACACACAGACACACTCACATACACATACATACATTTTACACACACATACACTCATTTTACACACACACACACACTTTTGTACACACACATGCACACACACTGACATGCACATACACAATTTTCACACACACACACACACGCATACTTTTCACACACAATCCAAGACATTTTTCACACACACACACACATTAGGGCTGAAATTTTTTGATCTATTAAATTTACAATTAAAAAAATATTTGACCTTTTTTTTTTAGAAAATTATTTTAGTATTTAATTTGGTTTTGGTTGGATCCAATATGACCCACTTCATTTTTAGTTGAACTTTCAAGGAATCTAAAGTGGATCCACATGGATCCAGTTTAAAAAATAATTCACTTGATCCGATCCGATTTGTTTCAACTAGATTTATAATGTTTCAACTAGATTTAATTCGATTTGTTTCAACTATATTACACGCAACACACACATATATATATTTTCCAATAAATATATTATATTTTTGCCTATTTATGTATTTATAGCTAACCATTATAAGTTATTAGATGATTGATACGCATAATGATAATTTAACTAATTTATCAAATTAAAATGTTAGATGAATAAAAGAAAAAAGAAAAAAGAAATAGAGAGATGGTACAATAATACTATGATTGATAAGTACAAAACATGACAGCTTATAAATGATCTCTTATTCATAATCATTTGATAAAGAATATGTGGGACATTGATAAACTTGTATGTATCCATTGTCCTAATCATTTATTCTGTCAAATTACTAAATCATCCCGCCGACATTAATTATTAATAAAATCCAAATTGAAAAGGATATATGGTAGGTAGTTAAAGTTAAACTGATTAGGGTTAATTACCATCGCTCTCTGATATAAGGTTAAATTATTAAAAAAAACAAAAAAAATCATCTCGTTTACGTAATTACAGTCAACCACTCAATTATGTATTTCCTTACACGTTCATTCCGTCGTTGTTAAATTTACATGGGGGTGTTCTTCCGGTCGATAAACTGACCGAACTGAACCGAACGAAAAATTGGTACATGCCGATTATTGAACCGGTAATTCGGTTCGATATTCAGTTATATATATAGAAATATTAGTATTTAAACTAAAATTAATTTTAAAAAATTAAAATTTTAAATATTTTTAATAAAATTTTGATAATTCCGTTATTTACCGAACCGTACGATAAATGGTATGGGAATTTGGAATACCGAAATTTCGGTACGATTTTACCAAATGTACACCTCTAGGGGTTTCGTAAGACAATACATAAGGAAGGGGTGAGTTGTGACTATAATTATGCAAATAAATTTTTTTTTTCGTAATTTGACCTTATCTTGTGGATGATTGTAATTTGCTCAATTGATTATACTCGACACCACAAAAAGAAGACTATAGTTGTATATCCATAATCTGATTTTAAAATAAAAGTGGTCAATATTTGTAATTTTAAGAATTCATTTGACTAAATTTATTTTAAACAGCTGTTAAACTCTTATGTTTGATAAGTTGTTTTAAGAGTTGAAAAGTTGTCACATACTATTTTCAGAAATATTTTTTTAAGTATTTGAAAAATGAGTTTATAAGCTATTTTCACTCATTATAAGATCTTAAATTAAAATAAAGGATAAATGTACTTTTTTTTAAAAAAAAAAAAAAGAAAACTCTCTCAACAATTTATTTTTAAAATTTTTAAGGGTAATTGGCATTTTGCACCCTCAAATTACACCTCATTGGCACGATGCGCCCTTAAACTAAAATAATAGCGAAATTCACCCTTCAATTTATATTTTATTGGCAAAGTGCACCCTAGTGCAATTTCCGGCTGAATATATCACCTGTGGGCAGGGGTAGAACCGTATAATTAATGGGGCAAAACTAGAAAATTCCATAAATATGTTTCTTTAAAATGTTTTATTACACTTAATTTTATTTTTAAAAAATAATCAAATATCATATCAGCATATAAAATGGATCGGGGACGGGTTCTATAATTTCAACCCACAACGAGTACGGAGCGGGTACCGGTTGCTTAATACCTAATGCACTAAAAGCAGTGCATCTAATTTTGAAACGTCTTTAATTCCGTGGCTGAACGATAGCCAGGTAAGACTAATACTTCAGATATTATTATTATTATTATTATTATTATTATTATTATTATTATTATTATTATTAGGAAACAAAATGGCAAATAAAATAAATTAATTGGTTTATTTTGTGCCCACCCCATGTTTTCATGTCCAAGTGAAATACGAATGTTAGTGCCATAAAAATATCTTAGAGCTATTTACATTTCGTATTTTCATATTATATTGGGATTGTTTTAAAAACTACTCAATTTGAATAAACACATTGGTGCTAAATGCAATTAATCCCTAATTTAAATGTCAATCTGCAGAGTATTGTATTAGTTTTTTTAACTAGTTATTAAGTAACAGTAAATTTACAGTATTCATCCCTTAAGTTTGCAAAGATTTCATATTTGGTCCCCTATGTTCATAAAAGAACACATTTGGTCTCTCATGTTTTAATAATTTGACATTTTTGGTCATTTTTATCAATTTACAGTTTGTACGTCAGCTACGATATTGATGGATACACGTTTGATTCCGTTTTTTTTAACGGAAATTTGAAGAAAATGACTAAAAGTGTTGAATTTTTAAAACATAGGGGACCAAATATGTATTAAACGAACATGATGAACCAAATATGAAATTGGTGCAAACTTGAGGGGTGGAAATGTATTTTTCCCTTACTTAAACCCAAAACTAAAATGATTTTCTAGGATTTAAATATTGAGGGACTAAATTGGAAACTAAGCAGCCTCTTGGGCTTTTCTCCAAATCCAGATTTTTAGGCCTAACTTTACATAAACTCCAACAATATTTGTTTGGTGCAACAATTAAATTGTAAATTCATTTCTCACTAAATTACAAAAATGCCATCCTTCATAATTCTCGACATAACATGTATGTAGCACGAAAACTCCAACTTCTTAACGTATTCACGTTCAGGACATGAAACGTGTCCCAACACTGGAAGACACCTGCCGAACACCTTATAGATCATTTTGCAATTTCTGAAAAACTAGAAACATGTTTGAATAACAAATTTCTAAATATTTTTTGTTAATTACCTAATTATTCACATGATTTATAATTAGCAATTCCAAATTGATAGTTGATAATAATATTTATTTTGAATATATTTGTATGCAAATATATAAAAATAATTTATAAATAAATAAAATCTTAAATACGTTTCCTTAGTATATTTATAAATATACCCATATACTTTTAATATTTACACATTTCTCCCAAGTTCCCTTGCCATTTCCCGTTACCCCGTAATCGCCGTTTTCGTGTCCGTGCCACGTAGCGTAACATAAAAAATTACAACTTGTTGAAAAATGCAATAAAAAGTGCAGTAAATTGATCCAAAAAAAGGAGGACAAACCATAAACAAAAATACTCGAGCAATATTATTATTCAGACCAGAAGTAGAAGTGTACCATATAAAAATTGAATCTTGAAACATGACTTCTTACATAAAAGAATCAAAGAATACAATAAAGAATTCTACCTCAATACAAACACTTAATTATCTGCATCATATCATATATCTATCAATGAAAGAATAATGAATCATAAAAACAAATTCCTCTACACCTACAAAGAATGACTAAAATACCCTCCGTAATAACCGGGAAAAAAAAAATCGTGTACTACGTATATATATATTTAAAAAAAATTAAAAAAACGAACCGAATATCGAATGTCGAATGTGCGGTTCCAAAATCAACCAATCCGAGAATAAGACGAAGACGAACCTCCCTCGAAATCAACCGCCTTCCAAGCCGAAACCGTATACAAAGGCTGATCCAACCAACTCAAACTAACCGAAGCCGCTCCGTTTTCGTCTCTCGTCGCGACACTATAGTTGTCTCCGCCGTACGTCATCTTCAGCATCATCTGCCCTTGAAGCACCTCCCTCTCCTCGATCCCCGTGCACCGGAACCCCTCTCGTCCGATCATCTCGCGCCACCTGTCGAACCCCTCGTGCCTCTCGACCCTCTCCCTTCCCTCGCAAGCAACAATGTTCCTTATCTCTTTCCCGAACATTTCCTCGATCTTGATCCTCGCTTTGCTCTCCAACGGAAGGCTCGGATCGACCGAGTCGAAAATAGCCGAATAGTATTTTAAAGAATTCGAAACCCTAGATTCCAAGTCGACCCCGTTGTGGGCCCCCTCTTGCTCGGCTATAACCACTGCTTCGGCGTTTGTGCTCCTGATCAAACTCAAGAAGTCTCTCAAGGCGGCACCACCACCGCCTCCTGCGGCGGTGGTGGTGGTGTCGTATAGCATCTTGTGGAGCTGAAATAGGCAGTTTACGGCGACGGTTTCTTTCTTCTCTTTTACGTGGAGCATCCACAGCCGTACATCTTCCAATCGATCAACGACCGGATGGAACTCGAACGGAATATTCAAAGCATCTGCAAATCCCGATAGCCTATCTCCCGTTTCGATAAGCTCTTGCTTCGATTCTCCAACTCCCGTGATTCTTACATGGCTAGGTGGATTTCTTCTAGAAGCTAGGCTTTGGAATAAGCTAGGCCATTGTAACCCTTGCTTTACGTCGAAATCGATGATGTGGACTCTGTCTTTTCCCTCGAACGCCCTCAACAGAATCTCATTCGATGTGAAGTGGACGAATTTCGGAATCGGGCTGACTTGGTTCAACGCCCTCAACGCGGTGGTGCCGCCATCTTCTTCCTCCCGGGGAGCAGTGACGTGGAAGATGTGGGGCCACAGTCTGGCAGCTCTTAAGGATAAGGCCTCGGTGAAGTAGGCGACTAGACGGTGAGTAGGCGTGGGCCCACGCGGGGAGGCGATTGCACCTAGTCGAGCGAGGCAATGGTTGACCGAGGCGATGTTCTTTGACCCCATTTGCTCGGTGCAAGTCACGAGCAAGTCGATTAGCTCGACACACTCGTTTTCCTCCGTGTTGCTGTTTTCTTGATTAGCAGCCAAAACTTGTTGAGAGCGGGCCCCACTCGGGCCCGAAGGAGACGATCCATTGCCGATAACGCGCCCCACTGGATTGCTAAGAACCAAACCACGATCGCTCTCGGATGAAAGACTCGTCGACGACGATGATCCGGAAGCTTCCTTCTTGTACGTCGGGCCTCCCTCGAAATTCTTCTTGCATTGGAACCACGGAATGTTCGACAACGGGGGCAAAGGGGGCGGTGCTAGTATGACATCGCTCGGCACAAAACACACTCGATTCTCGTCTTCGTCTTCTTGCGCCGCCGAACACGAAATAGAGAACGGCAATTGAGGCGTACTAATAAAACCGGGATGGAACCAAAAGCTCTCGCTACCTAAACTCAAATGCTGCTGCTGCTGATGCTGCTCTTCTTCTCCTGCATTATTGTTATTACATCTCTTCCTCTTCACTCTGTCCATGTAGTTCTTGTCCAAATCGTCGTCGTCTTCGTACGACACTTCCGCGGCAAACCTCTTCTTCTTCTTGTTCTGATTCTTGTTCTTCTCCCAGAAATCGTCTCTGTTGTCTCGAAGCTTAATGGAACAACCGGTGACAACAGTCTTCGCTTCGACGGGCTTCTCGACGGAAAGGCCGACGGGCCGAACGGGTGGGGCCCGCGAAGAATCTTTACGAGGGAAAGTAGTACAAGGTAAATCCAATCTCTGAGTGCTCATTGTGGGAATACTGTGATGGCAAGCTTCACTCCTTAATCTATGTCTCGGTGACAGCAATGTAGAAGGACAACCAGCCAACATTCTTCACTTCTCCTTTACCAATTTCCTTTTTTTTTTTTTCTTTCTTTTTTTTTTTTCTGTAAATTAAAACTCCAATTCTACACTACACTACACCCCAGCACCCCTTTTTTTTAGAAAAAAACTATGATGACGTGTATTTTTTTCTAACACTGAGAAATAAAAATCGTGTCTTGCAAGAACAATGTGTGCTTTTTTTCTATAGTGAGTGTGTGTGAGAGTTTCAAGAAATCAGAAAAAAACAAGAAACAAAAAATTGGAATCCGATGTCAGAAACAAATGTGTGTGTGTGTGTGTGTGTGTGTGTGTGTGTGTGTGTGTGTGTGTGTGCGTGTGTGCGTGTGTGTGTCCTATATGATGATGATATGTATTATGTATGTATGTATGTATGTATGTATAGAGAGAGAGAGAGAGAAAGCTTATGTTATGTCCAACAAAGAATATTAATGAATCATACAAATAAAAAAACAAATATTCAGACAGAATAGAATAAAATAAAATAAAAGAATGAAAGAATTTGAATTGAATCAAAACACACCTACCTAAACAAAAAAAACCATCGGATTCCTCAACTTTTCAGACACAATTAATCAATATGCAAGAAGAGACGCCGCCATTGTTGATCATCAAACCAGGTAAGAAGAAGCTTCTGCAAATTTTGCATCTTTGCTCAAAACCGAAGCTGTAAAACACACAATCAAGGTATACATGCATATTCTTCTTCATCACACCTTCCATACTATAAAATAAATTCGAAACCCACCCCCAACTAAAAGAAATCAGATCAAAAACACCCTTCAATCATGCAGGAAGAAAAACACAAACAAAAAAATTAGCTACCATATTTTTCTTCTCCTAAATCATGTAAAATTAATAACTTATAAAAAAACCCACTACCCAAAAAGCTACAAAACAAAGTGCGGCCGAGTTTTTATATACTGAGTGAAAAAAATTGGTGGCTCGGTTAAAAAAGTGAAGTGGGTTATGAGGGTTAGGGTTTGTGGGCGTTGGATTAGAATCGGACGGTGGAGAATGGAGGGAGGGAGGAAATGTGACCGTTATGTTTGGGCCCTGTCGGTGAAATATGACCGTTGGAGGGAGGGAGGTGGTTTTCTTTTTTTTTTTTTTTTTTTTTGCGAGAAGTCTGGTGAAGCCACGTGGAACGCACGTGTATGTCTCCTTCCCCCGCTTTTCTTTTTCGACCGTTGGTTTTAACATCATTGTTTTTTTTCTTGGTTTTGTGTGTGATAATTTCCGTACGGTTAATATCATTATTAACTGTCTCTCTTCTCAGCCTTGGTTAAATTTGTATCGAAATTTAATTATTATTAATTGGGTAAATTACGGTCAGCCCCTGAGATAAGTTTAAATTACGAAAAACCCCCTCATATTTGGATAATTACAATCGCCCCATCAACTATGAATATTCTTACACTTTCATCCCCGCGGTGTCAAATTTAATGGAATTTTTTAGATTATGTGGAATATTCTTCAGTTTATACATATTTTACCCCATTCGAGCTCCACATTTTTAGAAAAGATGATCATAAAGTGCGCCTCTTGGCTTGTAAATATTAGATTGTGGTGTATCATAAACTGCATCTTTGCTCAGAACGAGTACAAACTAGAAAATATTCCACATAATCTAGAAAATCCTGTTAAATTTGAGACCATAAGGGTGGACATGTAAGAAGATTCATACTTGATGAGATTACTGTAATTATCCAAACATAAGATAAGAGTTCTTCTTTTTTTTTTTTTTTCTTTTTTTACTGTAATTCGATCTTAGCTCATGGGTGATCGTAATTTACCCTTATTAATTTCATGAGGGACAAAATATAGATAAAGACATAGTTCCATTACTTTGAAATATATTCTTTGATTAGAATTTTGGGGCATTGACCTCAATTTTGCTTTTTTATATTTTCACATATATATACTATATTAAATACACAAAATAATAGAGTCTAGGCCCATTTTAATAATATTCACTATTTGTAAAGAAATCTAAAATTAACATTATGAATTGTGAGACCCCTCACGTGTTTATTATAAAAAAAAATGGAGATAAAATAGAACAGTTACCTGATTAGGGCGACGAACTCAGCTACCAGATTAACGGCCATGGCATCAATTTCGTTTATATAAATTGAAGAAATTCGGAGTTGAACTATTTCGGATGTACGTATTACTAAGACCACTGTTTTACCTTCTAAATTATGTGTAATGTATATACTAAGGCAAAATTTAAGTTAGCTACAGTTAGATACAACCACAGATTGGTTAATCGATGACCATGAATCGGTCTGTGAATCGTGATCAAACCCATGCAGTATAAGCCATTTAAGTTTCATAGTTTCATGAATCACAAACGGACAATTTGAATAGTAAATTTAAACAACCTAATCACAAATTTCATACAAAAGAACTGAATCCGATATTTTTTTTTGACGTAATACTAATATCTAAGCAATCCAGAATACCAATCCCCATACGGATAACGAAAATCGATCCTGAACCACCACCCATCCCCCAGACTAATTACGCTTTCAAAATCGTGGTCATGTTTAACAAAGATAGCATATGCGAACTATATCAACTCCAGATGCAAGGCTTCGTATTTGCTGGTTAGACCCAATTCATGGAGAGTTGATGTGCTCTCTTCATCGCTAAAAACACGCCGAGGATAATGCCTCACCTAAAAATAAGACGAAAAAAAAAACATTTATAAAAAAAAAAAATCACAACATGAAACCGATTAACACATTTATAAAATATTCTAATCTCAGAATCGAATTTTGCTTCAAGAAGGGCTTATTCCAGGCTATACGCTTGCAGTACACATGGTATAGCATAAGATTTGACCAATAAGAAGAGTGAGATAAAAGTTTTACCAATCTGTAACTCCCAGGTTTGACCACTCTGCCAACGTCAATGAAGTCAAATAGACACTGAAAAAACAAAAAAACGTAAAGCATGTGATATGAGCTAACAAATTATTGAATAATGGTAAATCAATCCTTTGCCACCTAAGTAGCACAGTACCAGACATCAGACGATAAATGAAAAAAACTCGCATAACATAGACATAAGTGCACAACATTTCCAAAGACGACTAAAGTAAGAATAATCCATCATGTTATTTATTACTCTCGTCAGGTAATTTTACTATATTACATTCCATCAAATATATTTAAACATGGTCCAGTCGAGTAATTCTAATGGAAGTAAATAACTTCAGCCAAGAGTACACATTTTTGGAAAATGAATTAGTTACAGAAATATAAATACGAGAATTTAAAAAAAAAAGTAGTGGTGACAAATACGAACGACTTGGAGGACACAAACCTTAAATGACCTTTTCTGTTCCTTTTCTTATTACTAAGCTATTACACAAGTCCTATTTTCATTTTTTTTAACTAAATTTGATCTGGTAAAAAGGAAAATTACAGTACAGGCTCCTAGGTTAGTTATAAAATCAAATTTTGAACTGAAAAAAGTTCTTTGAAGTGTGTCAAAATTTAAGGCTGGAATATACAATGATTTCAATATACATGGAAAAAAAATATCAGGCATAGATTACCTGCAACTTGTCTGACTTAAGAAACCTTCGTTCACACTTATTTCCATCAGGCATCCGCAGAAGGAGTGTAACAGCATTCTCATCATCTGCTGTTGGTTCCTGAGGAAGGGAAGCTTCTTTGGCTGCTAACTGTCTCTGATTTTCCTGGACAAAAATACAAATAAAAAAACTTAACCTACGGACAAAAGTAAATAATTCTAAGAGCATCATATAGTTTGCAGTGAAATATTTATAATATTATACAAGCACTAGTGAACGCCTCCGAAAAAACTCAAAAATTTAATAACAGATGGTTGTGCCCATTTTTTCTCTAAAATTACAACTTGGTTGTACATTTTGAGACCAGCAAGAAAGCCAAGAGAGAAAATATCTTATCAAATGCTCATCAAATTTCTCCGAGCTTCCAGCTTAAGGGCTATGTCATGCAAGTGCTACTGCTTTTATGTGAGAAAATAAATCTTTTTGACATATATTTGAAAACTGCTGTAATTCTCGGAATTAGCCATAAATCGAGGAGTTTGATTTATGCACACACTCTAATGCACACACTTCCTGTTAACTGGAGCACTTATTGTGATTGAAAATATTGCAAACCAGAAGAAGAGCAAACCTGCAATGACAGGGAAACAGCATGTGCGAGCTCATCATCTTCCGGGAGAGAATTTATTGGCTGAGGAGCGGAATCTCTCACATCCTGAATCAGAATGAAAATGGCAATACTGATAAAAAAATCATAAAGCCCAATAATCAAAAGTTCATAAAGTCTAATGATGATAGCAAATTGTACTTTGTGGATAATTACGTACAAGAATATCACTATCTAGTTGATTTGACATGGATGCATCCAGCTTGGAAGCTTCAATGGCAGCTCGTATCATTTCTTCTTCTATATCATTGCCATAGTCAGCCACATCATCATCTTCATCGTCCATTATGACCGTTCCACGTATTACAGGGCCAGGTTGATGCACAGTTTCAGTGACATCTTCAATAGTGGGAGCACCACTAGAATCTCCAATCCCGTCTTTCACCTCAATTGGTATCTCCACCTCTCTTGGATGTGAAACAAAAGGCGAGCGAGTTGCAGAATTACCAATATCAAATATACTTCTTGTGCAGTTAGGGTCAAGCATGGAGAAAGGATTGAAATCTCTAGCAAAGGGTAAGAAGGAAGAAGTTGGTCTATGCGACTGGGCTGGTAAAGGATCGTCTATATCCATGCCATGATCCCGAATCGAGGTAAAAGATGCCTCTTGAGTTCTACATGAATAGAAGCAAAAATATAGGTGACAGTGATAAGGTACAACTTTATAAGACCTAACAGTAGTTATTTAATTTTCAGAACGATAATTAGAGAGCGATATAAAAAAAATGGTAGACACTAACATGCTTGTATCGGCTTCATTGAAATGTGCATTAACAGCTTCATTGAGGTCGCCAAAATGTTCCTGCAAACCGAAGATATAGAGCTATTCAGAATAAGGACAGAACCTAGAAAGAAAGGTCGCCTAATTCTAGTTTACAAAATTCATCAATCCAACTCTTCAAAGCTCTAAAATAGCAGCTGAATAATCCTAATAGTGACAGACAATAGAGTTCATAAACTAAATATGTTAAACACCTTTCACCAGCTAAAAAGAGAAACGAACATTTTATACCACACTCGCCAAACTGAATACCAGAATATCTTTCTCACATAATAGTGAACATTTATCATGCACGTTGGACCCGAGGCAGCTAGACGAATCCTTTTTTCCTAGGTGTTCACAGCATATCTTTGGAAGGTGTTCACAGCATATCTTTGGATCAAGTTGAATTTCTTCTAGTCTTCAAGGCCTTTTAATTTGAGGGCATATATGATACTTGAGCCGAGGGAAGAAGTAAAATTACCAACTCGACTAGATGGCTAGAGTAAGCAATCCCTTAAAAAGGTACTTTGATCCGCAATAAACGGGTCTGTGTATGCTCTAAGGAAATAAAATAATTACTCATAAAAACTCGAGCACAATAGATCAATTTTTCCAGAGTCCCTATCATATGAATCTTCTAACGCAATTTATTCTCACACTTTCAACATACAATAGTAAGCTACGAAGTAGGCTTTCCATCGAGCACAAGGTCGTTTGGAGAAATAATTTGAATGGAAATTTTCTAGGATCATTGTATGTTAGTTCATTTGCCTCTTACCTTTTCTTCTTGAAAAGGTGCTATATATTTGAATCCAACGTCATAGTTCCTAGTGAACTAACACAGTACGTGCAAAGATATTTTCAAAGATATAATTGATACTCCCTATCCCCTCTGTTTCTTTAGTGCCGTAAATAGTGTCATCACTAATCAGATTACCAAGCACCACTATCAACGCACGAAGTAATCACCCCAAACGAAGCACGATAGTTTCATACAGTAACAAATGGCGAATTGCAAATAGTGATCTAAAACCAATCCGTAATCTCCTAGCTTAATGTTCACATCATCAATTTCGAACCCTCTTTCACGGCATTTACTTTCTTAAAAGCCATCAATGATACCGAAGTTCACAGCCGCATCAGAAATATAAGAAGCACTAGAGTTTCGACTGAATTAAGAAAAAAAAATAACATGATCAATACAATGGATTTCAAATAATTATAGATTATAGAGTTAGTAAAGCTTCAACATCAAATGAACAAGTGGATTTATCAACAAACCAAAGAGTTAAGACATAATTCAATTCCGTAACAGAAAATCGAAACAAGAACCCTAGTTTTCCCAACAAGAACAGGTTTACAATCAAAGAAACACCTCCGATTCAGAATTAATTGAACTAAAAACAACATTAACCCAAGGAAAAAAGAAGCCGGAAATAGTAATTCACAACTAAAATAACAAAGAACAAAAGCAACAACCACAAAATTACGATCACGGAAATACAGTTGAGAATATACCTCGAGTTTCTGAATAGCGACGGCTTCATCAACGCCGGTAATGCTCATGAAAGTGTCAACAATGGCTTCTCGATCGGGCCTCGCCATTTTTACTCAATTTTAACTTTAGCTGTGGTTTGCGAATTTCAGAAAGAGAGATTCAAATATACGTACATGCGATATTATATCCACACATTTACAAATGTATAACCGCGAGGACTGAGCTCACCCTTTTGGCACCGACTGAAGGGTAATTTGGGAAGCAAAACAAAAGGATCGTCACTTCCACAATGTTCTAGACTTCCGCGCTTTTTTTTTTTTTTTTTTTGTTTTTTGTTTTTTTTTTCTTTATTCGTTTTTTTATAAAATTATTATTAAGGGTCAAGATGTAAGGGGATGTTTGGTTATATTTCTAATGGGAATTTCTAGTTTTCAAAATTTCTGATGGAAAAAGTAGATTATTGGTTTTTGTGTAGAAAATGAGAATATGCTTGGATGAAGGGGTATTTTTAATTTTATGTAGGTGTAGAAATGGAAATATGTTTGGTTGTGGTGAATTTTTTCTACGAAAGTACGTGCAAAAGTAAAATATAATGATTGAGGATGATGATAGTGATTATTATTATTATTATTATTATTATTATTATTATTATTATTATTATTATTATTATTATTATTGGAAGAAAGAGAAATTGGGAGGAGAGAGAGTGTAGATATTAATGAGGAGAGAGAAATGAGAGGAGAGATAGTGTAAATATTAATGAGGAGAGAGAAATGAGTTGGTGGAATAAAATATATAGGTTAGTTAGTAGGTTTTAGTAGGTTTGGAAATTGAGAAAAGTATGAATAGTGTATTTCCAATATAAATTTGATAAGAAAAAATGAGATTTTCTGGATAAAATTATCAAACAAACATGATCTCGGTTTTATGAATAGTATAAAACTGGAAATGGGTTTTGGAAATAAAAACAAACATCCCCTAAGTTTCTAGCGACAAACTTTATTAGAACTAACTCACAAGCCTAACTAAAATTTATTTTACATTCTTTATCAAAATTTATTCCAAAAATGTCCCTCTAGTCACAAATTCGAAATTACATCAGATTGTAAATATTCTATGATGTACTATGGTGTACTATGGTATTATTTAACATTTTTAATTGCAACTACCATTTTTGTTATTTGATTTTTTTTACGTGGAATACATTTCTCTTTTTGTTTTTTTTCATTACTATAAGAATCTTTTTTTTTTCTACATAGTATTGAAAATTATGATTTAAAAAAAAAAAAAAATCCGGTCATAGACATCTGCAGACACATGTAGTTCCGTTTTTGTCAAATAATACAGCAGATTTAAAAATAATACTATGGTATGCTATGGTATACTACGATATATTATGGTGTACTATTCCGAACTCTATCGTTCACCAACTCTCAGCCGCCGTCAAACCCTAACTTCCAACGTCTTCCAGCCACCGTTAACACATAGCAACCAACAAATTTCAGCCGCCGCCAAACCCTACCTACAAAAACCTAGTCGTCCACCAACCCTAGCCGCCGACCAAATTAAATCCTAACCATTGACTAAATTAAACCCTATCTTTCGACCAAATTAAATCATACCCTACCTGCAAAAACCTAGTCGTCCACCAACCGTAGCCGCCAACCAAATTAAACCCTAGCCATCGACCAAATTAAACCCTAGCCGCCATAATTGTCGACCAAATTAAACACTAGCCGTCGACCAAATTAAAACCTAGCCGTCATAGCCGCCACCGTCCGCCGTAGATCAGACCTCCACCACCATAGTTGTCGTCGCCTCATGCCTCCATAACCATCCCTTTATTAACGTCGCCTCCACCATCATGGTTATGCCGTAGCCATCGTCCCTTCAGCAGTGGAGTGAAGTGATGGATGGAGAGAGAGAGAGAGAGAGAGACAGAGAGAGAGAGAGATAGAGAGAGAA
>NW_012193798.1:11437-61212 GCF_000504015.1 Erythranthe guttata | reverse complement strand
GAAAATCCCTTCATTTGATAAATTTAAGGGCAGTTCATTCGGTAAAGTTGTACAGAAAATGCGGTACCCCAAATTTTCATACCGTTTAGTGTTTGGTTCGATAAATAACCGAATTACCAAAATTTTATTAGAATTTTTTTTTGAAATTAATTTAGTTTAAATACTAATATATATATATATATATATATATATATATATATATATATATATATATATATAAAAATGAATATCACACCGAATTAACGGTTCGGTAATAGGGATGGCAATGGGTACGGGTTTGTCGGGTCTTAGACCCGGAACCGACCCGTTTGGGGCGGGTTTGGGTAAGTTAAATGGTTTTGGGTCGGGTAATGGGTTTAAGTTTCTAGAACCGGATGGTTCTGGGTCGGGTTCTGGATCTTATTGGAACCGACCCAGAACCGACCCGTATAAATATATTATATTTTATAATTAAGCTATATATACAAATTAATTTATGATTTCATTTATCAAACTTTCAATTTTCATCGTGTCTATTATCATTTATCCATTTTTCACCATTTCATTTTTTCGAATCTCATTTCTCGTAAATAAAACTTATCATTTGTTGACCACCGCTAGCTATCTTGCCTTTTGAACTTTACTTATCGTAAAAATTAAATATAATTATTATATAATTTTGTTATTCACTTTTATATCACTTGTAGAAGTATTTTAAAATATGGTATATTAAGTTTTAGGTTATTTTGTTAAAAGATAGAAGCAAAATATTATGAAAATTAAAAAATAAAAAATAAAAATAAAATTTAACGGTTCTAGCGGGTCTGACGGGTCAGAACCGTTTAATTCGGGTATGGGTTGGGGCGGGTCTGGGTATAAGCTGAACAGGGTTGGGGCGGGTCTGGGTTTTATATATTTTTCATGGGTCGGGTCTCGGGTTTAGACAAACCCGGCCCGGAACCGACCCGTTGCCATCCCTATTCGGTAATCGACACGTACAAATTTCGTTTGTTTCGATTCGATCGATTTACCGATCAGATGAATACCCCTAGGTAAATTTGACATCTTAATGGTGAACATTAAAACAAATAGATAGTTGAAGGGATGATTGTAATTATGCAAACAGTAGATTTTTTTTTTTTTTGTAATTACACTTTACCTCAATGGTGGCCGTAATTTGTCCTTATTATTATTACTTTTACGTTAAATTACGGTACCCATGAGGTAAGATCAAATTACGAAAAAAATCCTCATGTTTAGGTATTTACAATCACCCATCAACATTTAATCTTCTTACATGTTCACTCTTATGGTTTTAAATTCAACATAATCTTTTAAATTCCGTGGAATGCTCTCTAATTCGTACTCGTTTTGGGAAAAAAATGCAGTTTCTGATTCACTATAATCTGATATTTACAAGCTTAAGAGACACACATCTTATGATCATCCTGTTTTAAAATACGCTAAATTGGTTACAAACCGGAGAATATTCAGCACAATGTAGAAAATTCTATTAAATTTAACATTGTAAAAATAAACGTGTAAAAAAATTTCTAGTTAACAAAGTAGTTGTAATTACCAAACAACTTAGTTTTTTTTTTTTTTTTTTTTTTTTTAATTTAGATGACTGTAATTTACACTTAAATTATTGCAAATTTTAAAATAATTAACCCAACCATTTGCATCCCAACTCCGGCTACCCGATCGGAAAGCAAGCAAAGCATTCTCCGAGAATCAATGGAGGAGAAAACGAAAGCCGGAAGCAAGAGAACGAAGCTAGGGTTTTGGAAATGGGCAATAGCTTCGATCGTACTCAGGCTAATTCTCAGTTATTTCTCCAAGTATCTCAACCTCTCCTCTCGCCCCGAAGTCTCTACTCCTCTCACCAGCCTACGCCGCCGTAAACTCGCCGTCCCTCTCTCTCTCTCTCTCTCTCTCTCTCTCTCTCTCTCTCTCTCTCTCTCATGGATATGTATATATTTTCAAGTATTATCGATTTCCTTATTCTCTTAATTATTGTGTGGTTTTGTGCCCTTGCAGTGGCGGAGGGCTACTGGCTGAAGCAACTGTCGATATCGCCTTATTCTGGTTCGTATGATTCAAATTTACACTTCTTAAAATAAAAAAAAAATAAAAAAAAATCTGTTCAGCTTGATTTGGTTTTTCGTGATTCTTTGATTGAATGATAATGAACAGGTTCAATGTACCATGGATCGCCTTTGTTGCTCTCAATCCTTGGCCCTCTTACTGCGAAGAAGTAACTTCTCGTATCCTAATAAACAAACATTTCGAATAACTTCGTGCTTCTCTCTCTGGTTGGCAATGCTGTGTGCCTAACTGATTGTTGATGATTGATTAAATGTGTAATGCAGAATTGAAGGACATGCTAGCCATCTCTTGTGCAGGTATTTGTTTCTCCGTCTCTGTGTAATATCTCTTCATTTTGTTCGTATGGCTGTGTTAAATGTTAGGGATCGCTTGATGTGCATTTTAGATTCTGAAATCACTAGGGCTGTTGATAACAAATCGAAATAGTTTCATCTATGTTTTTTTTTTTGTCGAATTTTGGGTGATTAGGAATATATAAAACACTCGACGATATTTGTAGGACAGAAACAAAATTAGTCAGCAATTGTGCCCCTATAATGTATAGCAATCATGCTGCTGCAACCCAGCTAGGCCCTTTACCCTCACATAGTTGTGGAAGTTATCTGCCGAACTAGTTTAATGTAGTTATATAATCAAGCCAACGAAGAAACTGACCATTCTTAATTATTACATGTGCCAATTAGATATTTGTTTAGCAATATAACACGTGAAATGTGAGTCCGAACACTGAACAGGTCAGGCCAAACAAAATTTTCCTCCACTGCTATATTACATCTTATTAAAAGTAGAAAGGGGATAAGGTATTTATATTTGACTCTTGCACTTATGCTTTAGTGAAGCTCGTGTGACCAGTTTCTAGAACAGGTATCTTTTCTCCTGCCAGAATAATCTTACGATGCTATGCCTACATCAATTCTGGCACAGCATTCAACTTGATGTCTTCATGTTGACATGGCTCGTAGACATTGATATGAGTCTTAAAAAAGCTAATTTACAATCAGGAGTAATAAATGAAAAATCTCTGACTTTTCTCCAATGTAGTTTTTAAATATAGATGTGTTATTTGTCACATTATTGAAAGTTGTATTTCTGTAAACAGTTGACATGTTAACAGCTGGAGTGCTATGTTAATCCTAAATCACTAATTGAAACAGTTGGAACAGATTATATGTGGCGCCAATTACTGCATGGATTTGTTGAAAGTTTATCGCCTTTCATAATATGATATTTTATTGCACTAGTTATTGCACATCAAATGGCTTCTTGTGTTGTTTATGGTCACCCTCAAATTATTTTTGCCGCTTGAATCTTTTTATCTTTATTTAGTAGTCTGTCCTTTGAAAATCATTTATTTAGCTGCATCGAATATCAACACATTTTTGGATATAGTCTGGTTTCTGTGATTGCAGATTTTATCAGCGCAATTCTTATTCGTGCAACTGGACATATTCTTGTAACAGCACATGGTCACAGTTTGAAAGCATTAGGCCTTGATAAACTGTTCAAAGACACAGGTAAGCCAAATAGTAGTTGCTGTCATTGTTATTCTGTTTTTCCCCATCATACGAGTACTCTAGTTATCATGCTTTTGAAATTTCTACAGGGAACTGATTAAGTTACTTTTATTTTGAAAAGTAGAGATTCTTCCCTCTGGTGATATTGCTGCCCTTGTGTATTTGTGGAACCCTTTCACGATCATCTCTTGCATTGGGTTTAATACATCACCCATTGAAAACCTGTTTGTCATCTTGTCTCTCTATGGAGCATCTGCAGGTATGAATGAACAACCATTTCCTCTCTATGCATGATTTACAATACTGGAACTTAAGAAATACTTCATGATGTTTTATTGCATTGCTCTAAAGCTCTTCAAGTAAAAAGTGGTAGTTTTGTGTGTTTTAGAGAGATTCCCATTCCAGTTTAATATTTTTTTCTACCCACTACGTTTAAATTCACATTGGCTCGAACAGTTATTTTCTTCACTCATGCTAATATAAGCATGACTGAAGTGCAATGCAAACCTTTCTAAATTTCAGCAAGCGGACTTAATTTTGGTTGCAAAATTAAATGGCAGTACTAAATGGTACAGTTTCCCCGTGAGTATATATCCATTTCAAATTTAAAGATTAAAAGTTAATCATCCTCCACGTAAGCTGCAGTTATCTAAGAAGTCAATGACCCAATATCGTCTCTTCTTCTCTCCAATTTGAACTCGAGTAATTTATCAACACAACTAGAGAAAGACTTTATGACTAGGTAAATATCCTATATATCTTCATTTTCCCTTTTAACCAAGGATATCGTTGAGTGTCTGTATAGATATATATTTTTTGCATAAATTATATCATAATTTTAGGTGTATGCACTAGTAATGCTTATTTATTGAATATTGATTTAGTTAATCATTTCCAAGTTCCAGCAAACCCTTGCTTAAAGTAGGAGATAAAACTAACAAGGATTCTTGACCACTAATTTTGAGGATGACGAAAGCATGTTATATGAAATACCTTTGTACCTCTTAAAACCTCAAGTCAGAGGGTCTCGGGCTTAAGCTTATCAGCTCTTCAAAACATCTTATAGGATGTTTGAGAGCTTATATGTTCCGAAAAGGTGTGTGTTAGTTTTTTCTGTTAGTTTTTTTCTCAAAAGAGCTCATAGGATCCAAATATAAGTTTTGCTTGAGAGCTTTTAAGTTTTTCAAAAAGTAATGATGATAATTTTGTACCAAAGCATAGAAAGATTCCAAATTATTATTAAATTACGATCTTATCTTAACATTTTTTTCTAGTTTTGATGATTTTAGTTACAAAATTGCCATTACTAACATCTTAAAGGTTACATCTTGTTATTTTATTTAAATACTTCAACAAGTTACTGTTAGAATAGATCTAATAACTTATAAGCTCTCTTAAATAGTCTTAGTTAAACAACCCCTAACTTATGATTCCTTAAGCTTAATTGGAAGTTGAATGTACCGATACCTGTACTGTAGTATGTATTTAACGATGTCCGTTGTTAAGAAAGACTTCATGGATCTATTTATCTAGGCAATAATTGGATGCCAAATTTCCATTTGGTTGTCGTTTTTAGGTTTCCAAACATGATAAAAGATAAGATTAGTGAACTCATCTAAGATCATTGAGAATTTGATCATTCAATATTGCTTAATCTAATGCCCTAAGTAATTGGTTCCAACATACGCAGGACTAGTACCATTGGCAGCTTTTGGGTGGGTCATAGCATCACATTTGTCTCTGTATCCCTTGGTTTTAGTCATTCCGGTATGTTTTCATGAAATATTTATATTTGGCTTAACAGCCTTTTTAATCACGGGCAGGTACTGGAATATT
Source organism: Erythranthe guttata (assembly GCF_000504015.1). Next base: position 55,774 of record NW_012193798.1, on the reverse strand, counting down.
TTTGTTCGTCTATTCCAGGTTATCTTTTTATTAGGTTACGGTCTGGATGCACCCCCAAGAAAATTGTTTGTGCAAAGTAATTTACTAGTTGGAGAAGAGAGATCAAAGGATCAAGTTGGAGTCAAGAATAAACCCATTAAAACAACTAATTTTGCTTGGCGGCGAGTCGTCCTTTTCTTTTTCTGGGCAACCATATGGATAACTTACGTCTTAATTTTGTGTGCTATATCCATGAAAGATTATGGTGGTCTTGCAGAGATGTTTAAGAGGTACAACATTGTAAAGTGATACCTTACTTGCTTTCTGATGTTACTCCCATCTTCTGTGGAAATCGAACTTTCAGATACTAGATCTAATTTATGTCCTTTGGTACCAGATGTCTATAACCTTCAGAATTTAGAGGCATATATAATTGTTGAGATCTCTTCTCAAAATCAATATGTCTGTTAATTAGATCCATATCCTTGTGTACAGCGCCCATTCGTAATAGTAGATATGATGTCGTTCGTGAATTTTCTGGTACTTGGTTGCTGTTAAGTCTGCTATTTATTTGTCCTCAACAAATGACAAACTAGTTTCAATCTGGAATAGTAATTTTCCAAAACTTATCGTTTTACTTCGAATCTCACTCCAACAACTACTAGGGTTGACAGTTTTTTCTTCTTCTTTCTTCTTTCATCTCAGGTTGCCCACATTTAGTTTGCGAATTATTTCCTAAAACATAAGTTTCTTGTATTTCTTTTAGGTTTTAGCACTGCAATTGAAAAGATTGCAAGACAATGCTATCTTATGTACTATTACAACTCAAAAGGACGATAATAACTCGTCTCTCTTCTTGTATCCTATACCATTTAATTTAGGCATAAATGTTCTGCCTCACTTTAGTGCTCAACGACAACGAGGGTATTTGAGACTTTTTTTTTATAATTGAAATATTCCGCTTGTAATTAGATTCTGATAATGGAAGATGCGTTCTTAATTATATCTTGTCATTTTAAAGCTATTGTGTCTTGTATCCATTGGCGTCTCATGATGACGTCCGGCTTGATATTGTTGCTTCTCTGTTATTTGGAGCTGCACTAATTACTTTAATGTCTTGTTGCAGGACCTATGGGTTTACTCTTACTGTTAAAGATTTATCTCCAAATATAGGTGTCTTGTGGTAAGTTGCAGGTGACTTCGTTGGCTTGCAAAATGTTTATTAGTTCGATAGCTGTTAGTTTCCTTTCCTTCTTCCGTAACGTATTGCTTCTTTATTACAGGTACTTCTTCGCAGAAGTGTTTGATTTTTTCAGGAATTTTTTCGTGATAGTTTTTCATGTGAACATCCTATTCATGATATTACCGTTAGCCATACGCCTAAATCATAGGCCCTGCTTTTTGGTCTTTGTGTACTTGGCAATCTCTTCAATGCTAAAATCTTATCCTTCAGTGAGCACTCTATCTGTCTCTAAATTTGAAAATATGCATGTATTCCCTTTGTCTGCCCGGGACTCAATATCATCATTACCCATTTTCTGTTTCTCTTACTTCTCTCACGTAAATCACACTGCTTAAAACAGCTTATATTTCTGTGAATTTTCTTAGTATTGTCAAAGGAAATGGAACCGATATCTACTCCATTGTCTCTTTTCGTTTGAATAAGAATTAAGCTTGTGAACGTAAGATATTCATATTTAGTTTTATATCGATACAATATTCACACAGTTCGGTAATCAACTGATGATTTTTTTTTCTGAACCTTGGTTACAAATAGTGGACACAGTTGAACTATCATGAATGGTCACATTAGACTAGAACTTTATGCTACTGCCTAAATCTTATGACGCGAGTACGAAGCATGTGTTCAGATAGGATCAATCAGATATAACTTAATGATAGTCCTGCTTTGCGGTGTACCATCAATCAAAGTTTGAAAAACTTAATTTGTTTATGATAACTTGTATCTGAATCAGTTCTAGAATACATCCGAGTGCTAAGTATTGAATACCGCATCCCCAACTGGTGGCAACCTCTTACAGGTTGCTACAGTTTAGCTCAACAGATTCTCTATGAAAATTATGGCGATGTAGAACACTCTTAATCTCAAATCATTTATTAGAAGAAAAAAAAATCATAAACGTGTTGGTAGAGTTGAGTGACAATTGTCTTCAGAATTAGTTTCGCTTTTTATAATCAGCTAACTCTGTTTGACACCCTGATTTAATCATGGTCCGTTGATCAGGTTGGAGATTCAGCTTTATACTTGAGCTTACTGGTGCTATTTGTGAATGAGTTATCAGGTATATTGATCTGTGTGTGCAAGCAGGCTCATACATGCACACTTACAAGTACACTGTTTCACTAGTTTGGCGATTAAGATCTAACATCTTATAATCCATCTGGCCTGCAGAAATGAAATTGTCTTTCTTCCTCTTTTGCGGATATGTTGGGGTGTCATTACTAAGCCCTGTAATGCACAATCTATGGATTTGGAGGGTACGTGTCTGTATGCTGACATGGATATGCATAACCTGTTCCTGGGAATTTAATATTCTGATTCGTCATCTTTGTAACTCTTTGCAGGGAACCGGGAATGCAAACTTTTACTTTGCAACTGCTATGGCATACGCATCTTTCCAGGTTTTTCGTTTTTCGTTTTTTTTTTCTTGTTCATTCTTAAAAATGAAATTATGCTGATTTATATATATCTCTTGATATCAACCAAGAAAGAACAAATGTATCTATATCCCGTCTCTTATCTTCATTTGCTATGTGGACAAATCCAGTACGTGAGCAACGATGCAGAATTGAAACGGACAACTTATGAATATTTTATGCTCGGGGGGTTGGAATTAACGCAACTTGTTTGTATTTAATATTGAATCCATAGAAGTTAATGTGAATGGTTGGTTCTTGAAATAGCCAATTGAAAAATATTACGTGCTGAAAAAATTTAGCTTGTTATTTTAGAGTGAGCTTCGCGTTTCTGCTTCTTTCATTTATATGACAAATTCTGTACCGTAGAGAATTTCTTTTGAAGCCACTTGAAGATGTGACAGTTACCAAGAACAATTATCGCTTGTCTTCAATTTAAGTGGGATTTTGCTACAAAGAATGTATTTGAAACTTGCGGTGCATGGAAACATTGAAGACGAACCAATTGGAGTTCATATAATTAACATCTCTTCTTTTCACGACTTCTCTTGAAAGCGTTTATTCAATTAATTAATCCATTTTCTGTATTTGTTGCAGATAATTCTTGTGGTTGAGAGTGTCAGTGCTATGCTTAATTATGACAGAAAGATCAGAAAATTATGTACTACTCCACTTTGACAAGTCTTTTGATTTCGATAAAGGCTCTTTCGTTTGGCAATATATTCGGTAATTTCCTTTAATTCACTATTGCAGGAAAAAGAAAAAAAAAGACGAGTAATCTTTGTAATTCTCGTTTTAGATACCGAATGCAGACAGTTTAGGTCATTTTCTTACTGTCTTTTTCCTATCTATCCACTTATTTTAGATTTGTCTGTAAACTACTCTCTCCACATGTATGTACCTATCTATATATCTGCATATTTACGAACGATCGTATATTAACGATTTCGTATTTACCGATTATGGTGTTTTGGTGCTACCTAAGACTTGTATTTACATATAAACTACTCAATCTATCTATTTATACGTATCTATCCATATATCCGTGTATGTCATGAATGACAACACTCGACGATAGATGATAACTTGTTTTCTTGCAGTCGGGTTAAGTTGAAGTTAACGAGGAAAATGATATTCGTCCCGAAAATACGAAATTTCGATTTTCTTGAGTTACTCTGAAATAGCAACATGATATTTCAAGTTGCTTTGGAAAATCCACGAAGGATTTACCAACTTTCATTTAAAAAAAAAATAATATATTTATTTAATAAATTATATTTGTACAATTAGAAAGCTGTCTTGAACGAATAACGTGGTCAGCAGTAAAATAGTCAGCCCTAATATTCAGGGCGACCGGCAAAGTCCAGACAACTTTCCACTATACTATTTATTTTGGGAATTACACCACCCCATTAATTATTTAATTTAATTTAATTTAATTAAAATAATATTTCTCGAAGTTACAAACTCCAAGTGAAGCAATAAAATTTACTATTTTTCTAAGAACTATTTATTAATGAATAATGATCATGTACTTGAAAGTGATAATATTAAATAACAATGTTTTGACTCTATATTGAAAATTAATTTAAAAAAAAAAAGTTAGAATACAATATAAGTAGATTGGGAATGTTCTTGTTATATATGAGCCTAGTGATTCTATAGGGTTATACTAATTATAGGGACAGCTTTATTTTTCTTTTATTTCATATTTTAAATAATTGTGAACAATTAATTGGGAGGGTAAATAATTATGAATTTTAAATTGATATTTCAGACAAAAGATTGTTTCATGCATACGCTATTGCATAGCCAACACATTGGCATATAAATTTCTGGATTTTTTTTTTTAATTTTATTATTGTTATTTCGGACGCCCGTCAACCACCCTCAGATCGCCTGTTCCGATGTGCACCTCCATTGTAGGACATATCTGCTTGCGTACTACACAACACAAAATAGGACGCCCTAACTGGATTCAGTATGTACAACTGTTGAAGTCATACCCAGTGGCGAAGCCAGAATTTCATAATCGCGGTCGAATATACATAAAAATATATAAATAAAAATTAATTTAAATAAATTAATGAGAACAATGATTGTTTCAAGAGTGACGAGTTTAAGATATTGTTACATTGTAGATTTAAATTTTCAGGTGTTCGAGGCAGCGCCTCCAGAAAAAAGAAGAAGGATTTCTTCTCTTTTTCTAAGAAGATAGAAAATGCAAAACTTAGAACTTTTTTACATTAATTTGAATTTTGATGGACTAAATAATAAAAAAAAAAAAAGGGTGGACTTGAGTCTGCCATTGCTCAATATCAGACTGACCCTAGGTTACAAGTTACGTAACTTCCTTATCCTACTTGTTAAACTTATTTATTATTTTTCTTTATTTTCTTCAATTATTTATTTTTATTTTTATATAAAACGTAATTGCTTAAAATTATATGAGCACGATATAAAGGCTATAAATAATATATATACATATATAGTAGTAAAAACATTTAAAATTTGAGGGGGTCATGGCCCCCCGACCCTACACTGGTTTTCCCACTAGTCATTCCCGATTTGAACTCTCGTTTTTTCGAAATTCTTTTCTTTAGATGATCCTTCAATTCATATCCACCCTAAAATCAGGTGTACCCGTCAATTCAAGGCAATGTAGCCTCCTTAATGCCATCAAAATTTCTACTATCATTAGTTATGTTTGGTATACAATAATTGGGATACATTTCGATATCCCTACAAATGTCACCCCTATATTTAATTGTAGTTTCAAATTCATTACCAAAGATCTACAATAGACCGACTCGTCACACATGGTTAACTTTGTATGACTTTACATCTCTAGTGCAGTTTTAGTGTAATTTGCCAAATATTGCATGATAGTGAAGATTTAACCCGTACATCTATATAGTTACAACTGTAGATTCTTTCAATTACATAATAAAACAAACATATTATAGTTTCATATTTAAATATATATCAAACTAAAGAGTAATATTTACAATTTTCCTCAAAGAAAACTCAATTAGAGTGTTTGGTCAATCAGAGCAATATATATATATATATATATATATATATATATATATATATATATATATATATATATATATATATATATATATATATATATATATATATATATATGTGGCTCATCTTTGAAAAACTTTAGGACCTTGACTTATAGAATTCTATCTGTATATCAAGTTGAAAATATCAGCAATTTCAACAAGTTTTTACCCCATAAGGGGATTTACTTCATTATTATTTTGCTGTCCTGATTTTCTGGCTAAAAGGCATTTGATTTTTTTGATAAAAGGAAAAGCTCATAAAATTGCTGCAATCTTTAGCCACTTGACCAGGATCACTGTCCTTCAATTTCTTTTGATCATCGGCAAACACAAATCTCAATTCTCAATAAATCAATGTATCAACAACATTTCTTTTGCATTATTGATTTACAAGTAATCACTTAAATGGAATAAGGATATTCATTTTTTCAAGAATAATAAATATAACCCACCCCCTATGGAGTGGTCTAATGGGTGGAACGAGAGAAAGAGAGTGTGATGTCATTTGACCCAAGTTTGAATCATCTGATCATTCATTTATAAGGTCAATTAAAAAAAAAAAGAATTATTACACTGCTCTTATTTATAAAATTATAATTACCATCCTCTTGAGGTAAGTCTAAAGTTGACATGAGCGTCAAATGATTTTTCTCGGATCAAGCTCGGACGCCCTAACAACTGTTAGCGATGCACACAAAGAGTCATTAGTGCAAGGAGTAATTGAGGGAAGTACCGTAAAATTGTACATCACATTGGAAAAATCAAAAGATTCCATTTTTTTTTAGTAAAATAGCAAATATTATTACTTGAAATATGAAAATATATACAATAAGTACTTGTAAATTGAAATGCATATATATCCCTTGCAATACACTAGCAGTCACCCAAAGTACTTGTGATGCATATCATATATCCCTTGCAATACTCTAGCAGTCAAGTACTTGTTCAATTCTTACACAACATTTTAGTTTACCAATGATTTTATTTTTTTCATTTTCTCGCAAAACACCAGGATCCTCATATTTTACGATAATAATGCAATAAAACGTAAAATGAACGTACTTTTCATGAAAATTGTATGCTAAAAAACTATACCGTATTAAAACAAATAAAGAAAATAGAGTCAAATACATGTGAAACATTGCTTAATATTGAACTCAAGAGGCACATAGGCAACCACGTAATACAATAAGCATGTTTTACAGGTAGATAAGTCCACACAATTGGATCTGTGCATCATACCATCTAAACAAGTGGGACATGTTTGGCTCTTCAACCAAAAATGAATAAGGGGGAAAAAAACTACTCTTTAATTTGTTATAATAAACGAATACTTTTTGGTCGAGAATCTCAAATACACTAAATAGTATTATACCATAAGATCTACACATAATCACACACACACACACATACATGTGGGTGTGTGCAAAGTGAGTAGTTATCAATCCACATGTACGGTGAGATCTTACCCGATGTATTTGACCGGTTGTAGCATCAAACAAAAAGAATCGAACTTCAACAACACACTTTTTATACAATTGCTTAAGACCCTGCGGTTAAGAAACCCTTATAATTATTAATTAAAACTTCAATAATAGTACTTAAAAAGATATTATTCTAAATTAAAAACAACTTTTAGAAATATATATATACATATATATTATAAAAACCCTGAATCAAATCACCGAAAGGAAATATTTTAGGTGGTAAATTGCAGAATGCACAAGTTTTTGGCTAAGCACTAACTGTTACCCCAGTCCCTTTATGATTAAACAACCAAAAAAAGGCCAAGAATATAAATATATAAAATAAATTAATAAATAAACAATAATAATAAGACAAATTTTAACAGTATATTCTATCAATACCTTTACAGTTCAAATTCTGATGATGGTGTTTGCTTTGACTATAAAGGTCCAATCTGCACACGAGTGTGATCAGGGATTCTAATAAAAAAAATCAGACAAGGTTTCTTGATTAGTGTGTGCATGTAACTCAAGGCTTTATTATTTGCCTGTAATGAGTCTCGATCCGATATTATTACAGTGACGAGTCGTGTAGTTAAGTATACGGACATGAAAGTGTTATTAGCTGCTAATAATTGTTCACACACCGTTAGTACTACACAGTAACCTACCTACAATTTAATCGTTGAACGTGTCTTAAGCCCGTGGCTCGAAGAGTTGGCTGGATATGGGTAGTTCTCTATGAGATAAACTTGAACTATAGCTTTACATTACCTACAACTACAATAGCATATGTTAGAATAAGTTAGCAATATACAATTGGAGATACAGTGGTTGCAATGAAATCTAGAAGGCAAACATTTTTATTACGAAAGCGGTGATGCGAACAAGATTCAGAACTGGATACGCGATAATGTACAGCTAACGAAGATCTAGGATTAGATTTAAATTTGCTAAAAATAAAACAATAGATAAGTTATTTTGTAGATGACAAAAGTATTTAGCACAGATAGAGGGGATATTTGTGAGTAAGCTGATATCCTTTGAGATACTATAGTAAATTATGTTTCAATAATTCTTCATACTTAATTAGTAGGTATGTCATAAGGATATCTTTTAATTTAACCAATCCTTCCCTTCTTAGAGAGAGAGAGAGAGAGAGAGAGAGAGAGAGAGAGAGAGAGAGAGAGAGAGAGAGAGAGAGAGAGAGAGAGAGAGAGAGAGAGAGAGAGGAAGTATCCTGTAGGCTTCACCGGTTCATGCGAGGCTTTCTGCACGAATTTTATACATGCGTTGACCGAGGATAAGGAGATGCTGTAGATAAAAAATATTCCTTTGTTATTAAACAAGTCATTTGGCAATAGTTAAAGTATAAGCTTTTAAAGAAACTTAAAGACAAAGTGTCCTAACTAAAATATAAAAAAAAGTTGCTATTTTAACCAGTTGCAGATTCTTGCCTGCCTATTTAAGCACTTGTCCCCGTGAGTATGTAGACACACACACGCACACCAGCAATTTTTTTCTCTCGTCTTCTCCTTCTTCCCAATAACAATGTTTTCGATAGTTTTCTTCGTCGGAGCTTTACTCATTATCCTCATTACAAACTGGCTTTACAATTGGTGGAATCCTAAGTGTAATGGAGTCCTCCCACCAGGTTCAATGGGCTGGCCGATTCTCGGCGAAACTCTTTCCTTCTTTGCCCCTAACACAACTTTGGATATTTCTCCTTTTGTAAAGGACAGGATGCAAAGGTAATAATAATAATAGTAAATCACAATGCAGTTGAATAATCATTTACCTTCTGCTTCCTTTCTCACAGTTATTGTTTATGAAACTTTTCCAGATACGGGCCGATTTTCAAGACTAGTGTAGTGGGAAGGCCGATAATAGTATCGACCGATGCAGATCTTAATTACTACATCTTTCAACAAGAGGGGCAGTTGTTTCAGAGCTGGTATCCGGATACCTTCACCGAGATATTCGGTAGGCAAAATGTAGGTTCGTTGCATGGATTCATGTACAAGTACCTTAAAAACATGGTTCTGAATCTATTCGGTATCGAAAGCCTGAAGAAGATGCTCCCAGAAGTTGAACAGACATCAAAACGGAACCTGCAAAGGTGGTCGCTCGAAACTAGTGTCGATGTAAAAGATGCAAGTGCACAGGTATTATCAAGAACCAATTTTTTTTTTTTTTTTTTTGCTTTACACATTTGACAAATTTATTTGGCTGATGTATCTTCTGCAGATGATATTTGACCTCAGTGCAAAAAAGCTAATCAGCTATGATTCAGAAAAATCGACCGAGAATCTAAGGGAAAGTTTTGTAGCTTTCATACAGGGATTGATTTCCTTCCCATTAAACATTCCTGGATCAGCCTACAACAAATGTTTACAGGTGTGCAAATAAATAATTGATGACAATCAATTGTTTATACAAAAAAAATTATTGTCAACTAACTCATATTAATTTGAACAGGGAAGAAAGAAGGCAATGAAGATGCTGAAAAACATGCTACAAGAAAGACGAGAAAGGCCGAGAAAAATCCAAACCGATTTCTTCGATTATGTGTTGGAAGAGCTTCAAAGAGAGGATACGGTACTCACGGAGGCGATTGCTCTGGATTTGATGTTCGTGTTGCTTTTTGCCAGCTTTGAAACAACCTCCCTGGCAATCACTTTAGCAACCAAATTTCTCGTCGAGTATCCCCTCGTGTTAAAAGAATTGACTGTGAGTAAAAACTAAATTACCATCATTCATACAATCAGTCCTGGTGCTTTTTATTAACATGCCTCTAATAACAGGAGGAACACGAGGCGATTATTAAAAGACGGGAAAATCCGGATTCCGGACTTACATGGAATGAGTACAAATCAATGAAATTCACATTTCAGGTGAATCTTCATTTTTTTTTTCACCTTTCCCCTAAAATTTTTAATCATTTCTAACAAAATTGAATATTGCAGTTTATCAACGAAACAGTCAGACTGGCAAACATAGTTCCTGCAATTTTCAGAAAAGCACTGAGGGAAATCAAATTTAAAGGTTAGGGTTAAAACATTGACTATAACTCATAAGATCATAAAAAATTTTCCAGATTGGTTCATATTGCATATTTTTTAATACAAATTCTTGGTGGTGCAGAATATACTATTCCAGCTGGTTGGGCGGTTATGGTATGTCCTCCAGCTGTGCACTTAAACCCCACCAGATATAAAAATCCTCTTGACTTCGATCCGTGGAGATGGGAGGCAAGTATTAACTACCAAACTATATTTTTATATTTTATTCATGCAAACTCGTAATCACGGAAATATTGACGCCTACAGGGAATAGACACGAATGGTGCATCAAGAAACTTCATGGCATTTGGAGGCGGGATGCGATTCTGTGTCGGAACAGATTTTACTAAGGTGCAGATGGCTGTCTTTCTACATTCCTTGGTAACCAAGTACAAGTAAGAATTAACGAGTTCAGTAAAAAAAAAAAAAAAAAAAAAATCTCCGTTTATGCATGAAAAAAGCTTAGAGAAAACTAACCTCTTTGCGTATGTCAGGTGGACACCGATCAAAGGCGGCAACACCCTTCGAACTCCTGGTTTACAGTTTCCTAATGGCTATCACATTCAAATATCTGAAAAAGAGAAAGCAAGTATAGTGTCAGATAAAGAAGACACTCATGCAAGCCAATTGGATGGGTAAAAAGACACACCTGTACCACTGATATCCTCAAGCTGCAAGAGAATAAGAATCGATGAAGCAAATACGAAAAAAGTGATATAGCAATGGAAATTTTGAACCACAATGCGATGAAATTGTGGTCTTGATACATATCGAGGCACATAAATCCATAAGCCGAAATACAGAGAAGCAATAGAAAAATCTGAATATATGATATATATAATATTGTCAGTTAGTATCATTAGCTACTATGTTAGTAGTATATAGAAGTTTTTCCAGTATACTATTATGTAAGTTCTGGTCATTGGAATACGATTAGTTTAAATGAATACAATATACATATTGTTAGTTAAAGTATTATGTCCTGGTTGTCAAATGTCACCGCTACCCATAGGTTTTCTTTCTTTTCGTCTTCTCCATTCTACTCAAGTGAACTTGTTCCGACACTCCCGATTTGTTGAGTCTTCCATGCTTGTGCTTGTCCTTATGAACATGGTGAAGATAATAATGGTAATCACTTTCCCCTAGTTTCGTCTTGTGCCTGTGCTCACCGTGACTACTTCGCCTCCTATGAGTATCAGTGTGCTGCTTGTGATGCCTCTTTTCATGCCTATGATGTCTCTTCAAGTCGACCAGTGACATTTCGGCATCTCTGTGATGCTTCCTTATGTGTCCACTTCTGTTGTCATAAGTCCATACGTGATCCTCCCACCAGTCATATAAAGGGTCAAAGAGTCCTTTTTGATGTAAAAGCCAGAGTAGAACTATAGCTGAAACTCAGAAAGACGAGATATCAAATGCTTTTTTACCTTTGAAATCGAGATACTTAACTCGCGTATTGAAAAAAATCCCCGGTCGGTAAACATGGTACCTGTTGGAAAGATTGCTAGAAACAGACCAAACATCAATATCCAACTCATGCAGATATATTGTATATGGCAGCTGAAGTCGAAAAACCCAGAGCACTTCCTTCTGTTTCGTACAAAATATCCGAGGAACATTGTCAGATGTCAGCTTGAATGAAAAAAATTAACAATGTTTTTTTTGGCTAAAATGAATGCAAAACATCACATTAACGACATATTCTGTGATTTGAATGACTAGATTTCTCGACCTAGAGGAAAATACAGTACCTGCAACTTTTTCCAGTGACGAAATCTGCGAAACCAGTCCAAAGTTTGTTCCACAGCACTTCAATTGATTCAAAGAAACCATTTATACTGGTCTTTGGAGGTTGAAATGGAATCTGAATGGTGACCATGATTGATGAGATTTAGTTGACTGATGTGAATCCACAAACAAATTTAGCCATACGAGAAAAGTACATCGTTCTGCCAAACACCCTATCTTCGTTTATCAAGAAATAACGAGTATGAAATTCCAAACAAGTTTGCATGACATAATGGTCTTGAAGTAACAATGTTCACTTTGTCTAGAGTGTGATAACTATTCGCCAAATATATGTCTCCTTAACAAGCGCAAATGCCTAAAATCATCATTTCTTGGAAGGAGCTTCTTGATATTTGTTTATCGATAAATAAAAGGTCCGAAAAAATTCAGTTGTTTGGTCAGTAAGTGACAATACCCACATGTAAGCATTATGTTGCATTGATGTTAGATTGTAGTCAAACCTGTGATCCATTTTCAATAACAGTAGCCGTAGTTGTAAATTGGCACTCTGCTCTGTCAACTTCACTAAAATCTGAGTCTTTCAGTATGGCTGCAATCAGATTCAGTGAAAGGATGCATTCAATATAATTTTCAAGTCCAATATCTGGAAATAGGGATCAGTAAAAAAACCTATATCGCCCCAAAAGTGATTTGTTTTTCTAACCAATATAAATTATACCTGAACAAGCATATCTTGCAGCTTGATCAGTTGTTGGATACAACTTAAATGATCGGGTTATTACTTCATTTGGCTTCATTATGTAAAATTGTTCCTGCATTATCACAAATAATATTATGATATATTACCAACAAATTACATTGATGTTTGATCTCAAAACACATTTGGGCATATTGCAGTATTCAAGATGGAGTAATTACCTCCATTAGGCTGACACCAGATGAGCAATCAAACTGCAAGACAACCATAAGTAATTATCCAAACTATGCAGATTCAAGCATACGAAAACACATCATTTCTGAATACAGATTCGGAAAAGGCAACTTGAATAGATTTATATTTGGGTAAATTATCAGTTTAACGTGGCAAATAGTTAAAATTACTCAAATAATTTTTATCTTACCTAACTTTAGTACTATCTATCTTATGTATTTACAAACAATCATATTTTTTAAAACACTATCTTACGGTAAGGCTGTAGGATGCTTCAACTTCACCAATATTTTTTGTTGTAATTGTTGCAGTCCCAAATTGTGTCAAAGCTTCAAAAGTTGGCACAGTGATGGCCAAAATTTTGCCTGGGCTCCTGAAAAAGGTAAAGCCTATCAGACTAAAAAACTTACCAATGAACAAATTGTCAAGAAGAAAAAGAAATGATATCAAAAATAAAAGTAGGAAGTAATTAGTTTGGTTTTTAAATATGAAAGCATATAAGATGATAATATCCTTTCCTCTTGAAAACAAAAAGATATATATCCCATCTTTTTTTCACAAACATAAAATAAAACAAAGATCTCTTCATTTTTTCCTTTACCAACCTTATAGCCTTTTTTTTTTTAATTACTGAAATACCGAGTAACAACTGCTACAGAAACTCTGAGTGTGAATAAAAACACACAAACACAAACCTTTTGTATTTACATGCCCTTATATATGAAAAAAACATGATAAAATGGAAACATTTAAGCATTTTTCTGAGAGTTAAGATTAACCTTTGATACACATATTCTATATCATCAGCTCTCAGTTCCAGCAAAAGGTTTGTATTAAGAACTTCTGTGATGCCTATGGAAAATGCATGACTTCCCGCATTCTGCTGATTCAATAAAGCCGTTAGGCATCCGTTAATGGGTATTCTTGAGAATCCAAAACTTAATTTAAATCCCTAAAACGTAACTGGATGTTGGTTTATCCTCTCAAACCTTCTTTCCACGCAATAAAGAGGAACCTGATTCCGGCTAATTCTGTTCTGGTCTGCCTGAAAATAGAGAAAGGCATCATATGAGATCTCTTTCATCATCAAAAGCTGTATGAGTTCACAGGATATGTAACTCGAGGGCATATAATCAACAGCTATATGTGCTTACAGAATAACTTACTCAAAATGCATATAAGCAAGAGAAAACAAATACTTTAACAAGATTTGATTTTTTTTTGCTGGTTCCATGTTTAGCAACTATGATGTAATTTCATTTGAAGAACAAAATTAGAAAAACTGTAAGTTTTGTTTTCTAACATCACAGTAAATATTTAATAATAAGGCCTAAAAGTTAATCGATGGTGAGTTTACTAACATTAACAATCAGAAATTACAAAACCATGATATGCAAAGACAATCCATTCAGACTCTGCAAGAAATTAAACTGCAGAGAAAAAAAAGCCCCATGCAAGGAAATCAAGATATAGTAAACATTTTTTTAGGATGAGAGGTCAAATCGATTAACTAACATCCCAAAAGTTCCACAGTTGATTATGCAAGCAACTCCAAAATGGTGCAGCACAAAAGTCTGGTTGCGTGTTAAAAGCCTCATAACTGACACCAATTTTGTTGCATTCAAGACCATCTAGTGTAAACCTGACTCGTTCAAGGAGCATCCACATGGAAAAATTGCTCCCCAGATTTTGAGGTTGACCCGGACCACCCTTCAATAAGAGGATGGATTATATAAATAACCAATTATGAAACATCAAAGAACATAAAGTTTATAGGATGACAGACCATTGGTCGTTTACCGCTTGGTTTCGAATTCTGGGAAGGTAATTTATGTTTAGTCGACTTTATCATATCATGGTTTATGCATTAAAAATGGTGAGGCATCATCATAACTTTGATGAAAACCAAGCCAAAACTTGGAAGAAGGAATATAAATCCCGTGCCAAGAAATCTACCTGTCTTGGAACAATGAGGTAGAAGTCATCGAATGAGGGAATATCAGTGTATCCAACATAATCTCCAACCAGGTTCACCCTCAAAAATTTATCACCAGATATTGCAGTCCTATTCTCAGGACCCACAATAACTTCCTGCAAAAAGTTCCGAGATTAGTTCTTATATGTAGATGAAAACTTCTAATGCCATCGTTCCATTGTGCAGCTAATGAAGGATTAAAGATAAAAGAAATAAGCACTAGTGGATGAATAGCATTTACTTTATATGTAGACTGAACATTATTTCTATTCACTAGTAATAATAGAGAACATCAAATTCTACACTAGTAATAATTATGTAAGGGTTAGGCCTTCTGATTGTGATCAAAATTGAATTTACAAAGTGGCTTACCGATATTTTCGATTTTGTCTTAACCTCAATGCGTATACTAAATCCAACAGACCGCTGTCCAATGCCAAACACATGGAACCTAACATCAGCATGTTAAATAAGATAAGAGAAAGAAGAAAAAGGTAATAATGTAAGCAACTAAGCATGATTTCAAGATTGAAATGGAAAATATCAATATCATCACTAAGGTCCAACTTTAGTATCTACTTGTGAAACCTCAAAAGCTAAGATACTATTAACCACGCATTAGCAACTCTATGCTCTTTTAACTTATTGGATACCACAGAAATTAATTTATTCGTATGACTAAACCTCAGATGATGAAAGCATCATCGGTAGGAAATGAATCAAAACCCAAGGGAATATATAGTTTAAAATATCATGTCCAATTCAAAATTTTGCATCTGACATGAAAACCTTAGCAAAATAAGAATTGAAAAAAGTAAAAGGATACCTTACCAATCATCTGTAAAACGTAGACAATGTGCTGTATTTGCCTTCCCTTTCATCAACTTGTCAACTAAACAATGAAAACTGTAAAAATCATACTGCACTTTCAAAAGCATTTAGGTTCATTCGACAGGGATGAGTTAAATACAGGTACTGAACTTACAAAAGTTTCCACATGATGATGGGACCCTGCGCTGGTCTCCACAAGGACAGCAAGTTGGCTATGCACAGAACAAAACATAAATATGATAAAACAAAAATATTTATGCTGCTGCGGAAGTTTCAAATCTCGAGTACATATTTAATATGAAAACTGATCAGCTGGCAGGTCTAAAAGAAACTGTCCTTAAGAGTCGAGACTTCAGGTGCCTTGCATTACTATTTGTATGAAACTAACATAGAAAACAAAAGGCTATTTATCCCTTTCGACTCTTGCTCCAGCAACAATAGTTCACACATTTACACTGTTTATAGCCAAAATACAACCGTACTTATTAAACTAGTGCTAGATATAATACCAAGCTCTTAGCCAGACCACTTATGGAGGTACCAACTAAACAATTTTCCCAGAAATTTTATCTGACTAAGCTGGAACTGTTTATTTCTGTATTTCCAGCTTACTTCCAATATTATTAGGATCAAAGTTTGAATGAATTCATTGCATCGAACCAGCTAAGTACTCGTACATTTACAATTGAAAGAGTGGACTTCTTTCATCCAGTAGATTGTTAATAGTATCAACTGATCACCCTAGGTCCATAAGTGGATGTGGAAGCAAATAAATGAAAGTCATAAATTTCAACAGTGTGGGAACATACATGGAGATTAGCATCATTTTCTGAAGATTAAGGGTTACATAGAAATGGTTAAGACGATGAATTGGCTCCTTTTTTTTTATTCTTATTTTCTGGAAACCTATCACAAAATCATCAGAAACTGCCTACATAAATAATAACTGTGCATCAGAATTGACTATCACTATCAGGACAAAAGTTAAAGCCTTCAAAATGTTTACCTGAGTATGCTCAATAATGTGACCATTCTCATCTCGCAGCCTATACAACAATTTTGTCAGAAACGGACAACCAAGAAAATGGAACAGTTAGATCACATGATATTCTCATGAAAAAAGAGAATAAATAAACAGGAAATCACAGTAAGATGTTTTGTGATCAAAATATAGGAAGAACCACTGAAACAAACATTTTATATGTCGCACCGACAGCAATTTTTCCTAATTTGGCCCATGAACTTAGTGGATTCGTCAAATCCTGGTTCAAGTGTAATTGAAACTTCTGGTTTAGAAGAGAGACTTTATGAAAAATCTCTAAACACTGAACAGTTCCCAAATAGTTGTTATCTGTAGTACCAAATGGCCCGCAATTGCTTTATGAATATTTCACTAATCCCGGTTATTAATTCCACTCGTCCTGTTATAGTTTTGGTCTAAGTTCAATTCAGTTTCCATATCTAGTGATCTTTGATAAAATACGAGATCGGAGATATACTTTTGTAAATGGAGAGAAAAAAGACCGGCAACTTAGCATAGCAGAAATGGTAAAATATCTTTCCGACTCTTATTAGGCTCTCATTTTTAACATTTTATTCTTCTTTCCATTATGTTATCTGCCTTCATCCATCCTCCTTCCCTATACAATTTATGCATTCAACTTAGTCTGATTTTCATACGGGAATCAATTTACACTAATCCTCAAGGCACCACGCGCACCAATTAAAAATTCAAATGCTTCCAACTAAAATACTATATTCAGAATACGGTGAAATCCAACAAAGGGTAATGAATTAACGGAGAGAACGGCACATTATCATAGAGGGAACTTGCCTCTCACACATTTTAACAACATCTGCAGCAGCATCAGGCTCGCATTTTCGTGTTTGAACATAAAATTCTTGGGGCTTATAAGCAACATCCTACAAGAGAATTTTATACACGCAAATCACCGACAAAAGAAAACCACATATAAACCAACTAATACATATTCGTATATATATATATAAAGATGAACCGAGCGGCAAAATGTATAAATTAAAACAATGGACGACCTAATTAAATGAAAATTACAATATACCCGTATGTATGTTAGCTCGTACAACGCATAAGCAGCGGATTTATTGATAGTTATAACCGGAGGAACTCGAAGCGTGCGCATATTGTCGGTGGAGTTCTCCTCCGCTTCTACTATTTCCGCCACCAGCGACGCCTCCCTCCCACTCTACAGTACACCCACAAAAAAAAAATAAAAAAAATACAGAGCACCATCAGTGAAGAAACTGGCATCGCTTTCAAACAAACGAAGAAATTCTCGCGCAAAAAAACCATACTGATTCGCTGGGCACAGCCAAATCGATAACGATCTTCGAAGTGCAGTTGAGCCCTTCCGATTCCGAGACCTTTTCGCATTTCTCGAGTTTCGATTTGGAGAGGATTTGTATAGCGGAGACGCTGCTCTGGGAGAGTAAAAACAAGGTAATCGCTACCAGAATTAGGGTTTTCATGGCGGAATTGATCGATTGATTGAAAAAAAATAAAAATTACGGAAAAGTGTGGAGACGGTGGGTTTGATTTGGGGATTTTGAAGGCAAAGGAAAAACCGTTTTGGCGGGCGAATAACTGCATCCGGGGTTTTGTGTTGGATTGTTATTTTGCAAGCGACTCCCTTGAGTTTTTATTAATTGGTTTTTGGCACATAACTCCCACTACTATGATGATTAAAAATATGAATGCAAATTGGACAGATCAAACCGTAATTAGCACTTTCGGAAAATTTTAATTTTTTTTAAATGAAAAATTAATTCTCATTTTATTCCAAAATTTGGATGATATTCGAAAAAGTTCAAATATATTTTATTTTATTGATCTAATAATTATAAATTTTAATAAAAAATACTATATATTTTTCCATCATTCTTCACATATTGTTGCAATTAATGAATCTAAAACAGCTAACTATGTTACCATTTTATTGTTGATTCAAAATATATATATTTACTTTAAATTAAGCTTGTATAAAATTAACTCAATTTTTCGACTTTATTTGTTATTTGATTGATTGAATTATTAAATATAATATAAAAATAATTTATTTGTTATACAAATATACAAATCCTAATTTTTTTTTTTTTTTTTTTCATATTATCAGTATTAAGATTTGGTCATATTAGCCCACCTCGATTGAATATCGAGCGTACTCCTCAAAAGTTGCACGCGCGTCGCTCCACGCATCACAAACAAATGTTATTCTACGGCGCTTAAGTCAGTTATGAATTTAGAACGTATAGAGAAACATAAGAACATTAATTTTTTATATAGGCAAAATATAATTCTTTGTTCGCATAAATCATTAATTTTAAATTAATGACGACAATAATGGAGAATTTAAATTTTATTTACTTTTTTTTTATATATACATATATGTATATGTATATATATAAAAGCAAGACTTTATAAACAATATTCGGAAAAAATACAGTTTTGGTATCTCAAGTTTGCACTAATTTCACATTTGGTCATTTATGTTTCAAAAATTCAACATTTTTAGTCTTTTCCGTCATTTTCCATTAAAACTAACGGAATCAAGCGTGTGCCCGTCACTGCCTTAACTAACGGAAATGACAAAAAATGTTAAATTATTGGAACATGAGGGACCTAATGTGGTTTTCGTGAACATGAGGACCAAATTTGAAATCAGTGCAAACTTGAGGGATAAAAACTGTAATTTTTCTGATAATAGTACATTTGATTTCATTCGCACACAGTTATGAACACAAAATAGTAGTTTCAATACCAAACAACTGTCTATTTTACAAAACAAATATTCTTACAGACATATCAATTAGCAGCAGACAGTTAATATAGTTTTTTTGCTTCAATAGCTGATTTAAAGAACAGTGTGGATTTAACATGATAACAAAATTATGCTTGCCCGAGATCAATAGGGTAGTGATGCAGACTTGTGCAGGTGGTCTCGTGTCTACGAACAAGTTCCTGAAGTATTCATAGTTCGTCTCTTCATGAGCGGCTTTGCGAATGCACTTTTTCGCGAATAGTTTTGTGCATGGTTTAGTAAGTCTATTTTTTTGCATGTCTTTGTGTATATATATATGTATATATAAATAAATAGAGATTACTTTGTAATCAGAAATGTAACCATATACTTCAAATTATTTATTATGTTATGCGTTTACAGAATTATTAGATCGAAACGAGTTCTATGGTGTAGTGGTTAGCACTCTGGACTTTGAATGCAGCGACCTGGGTTCGACTCCCGGTAGGACCTATACATAGTTTGTCAATTCATAATTAAATATGTTTTTTTTATTTCTAGATTTGAATTTTTAATTTCACACTAATATAGATCCAATTTTTTTTTTTTATCACGAAATATAGGAAATACTTTGCAATGTTTTTAAAACCGGACCGGACATTGAACCGGACAAGTCAGTGGGTCACGGTTGGACCGGTCCAACCGAGGTTCAACCGGGTTTTTTTATTTTTTTATTTTAAATTATTTATATACATAATAATAAGTTACTACTCTGTAAATATAAATACATTTATTATTATTAAATATCTACCTGAATATTCTAATTAAATTCATTATTAATTCACAATAATTTTTTTAACTTAACTAAAATTAAAGTAAAATTGAAGCATAAATTTGGGGTAAATTCCAAACCCCACGAATACATAATTTAATGTTCATAGTCTCATGGACTTCTTCAGTGCATTTGAAAACTTAGTATTAAATGTTATACGAGGGCTTCAAGATAAATAGTTGTAATTACACCTCAAACCAAAACCCTAATATTTTACTACAGCCTCCTTTCTCTATCAGTTTTTCTGCTCTTTCCGATCTCCTCAGATCTGTTCAACATTTCTGCAGTTTTTTTTCTTTTTTTCCTCTCTCCTTTCTTCCTTAATTTTTCTACAGATCCCCACCGACCGTTATCAATGACCTAATCAGAACTCAGCACACCTAATGGAGAAGTTTATATTTTTGTCTCTTTCTTTTTTTCTTTTTACAATATTAAACCGGTTTTCTTTCCCGGTTTTGTACGGTTTTGTCCGGTTCAACCGGAGAATTTCCGGTTCGCTACACACCGACCCGGTTTTTACAACTTTCCGGGTTTTCACCTCAAACCGGACCGTGTCCGCCGCCGGTTCGCGGTTAAACCGGTCGGACCGGCCGGTCCGGTCCGGTTTTCAAAACATTGATACTTTGTTTGTTGAACCGAGGATGGAGAATCATTAATGACCCGGATTTGTTGCTAGCTAAAATCTTAAAATTGCGCTTAACTGGACCTAAATGTGCTTGAAACTATGACGTGGTGTATAATCAAGGAAAAAAGTTGCATTTGTATGAAGAAGACGAATCCAAGCAAAAAAACATAACATTTCTCAGGCTGACTTGAAGAAGTAAGCAAAAAAC
This sequence comes from Erythranthe guttata, assembly GCF_000504015.1. The sequence goes on along the minus strand of NW_012193798.1, from coordinate 34,608 downwards.
AAAAAATCTGAAAATTAGATATAATATATCACCAACCGAGCACAAATCAATCAGAATAGACAATATACAACAAAGCAACATTCGAAATGTCACATAACAGTGTTGGTAGAAACCAATTCCGACGCTTTGTCGAAAATGACCTCCATTCAAATTTCATACATTATTTATAAGATATTTATATATCTTACAAAACAACTTTTGATTTCTTAACATCGGACTCCTTTGATTTTCTGCCAAGGATGGCAGTATGAAGAATCAACATATCTGAATAACAAAACAGAGGGCTTTGTGAAAGAAAGATGAACGCCCACCCCAAATTGTTATATAAATATTTTAGTTTGGTCTGTAGACATCGCAATTATTTCCTTCAATTTCTATGGCTTCTTCCAGCAATAGCTAATTCAACATCAGCGAAGATGATAGAGGGTGGATACGATAATGACTTGTATGAATACAAGGGTTGAAGTCAAACCAGAAATACTGAAATTGGTGATGTTTGGTGCCATAACGCAAAATTGATTGGGGATAGAGATAAAATGAAAAGAGCGTTTTTGTGATTTTCGATTTGGATGCAGAGGATTCTCGAAAGAAAAAAAAATCGGCGTTCTAATGTCGATTATTGAGTACAAAATCGGTTTTCGAATACCGATATTTTTTGAATTTTTTTTAAATAATACATTATATATTTGGTTAATTGATATTTTTTTAATATTTGAAACGAAAATGTTTATCACCATTCGGTGGCGTCTACCACTCCTTTAACACAATCGAGTAGAGTTTTTCGTATCTCAAATATTTATTCGTTAGATAATTCATTTGAATAATCCTCCATCAATCCCCTAGGTTGATGCACGAGAGTATGAGAAAACGGTCTTAAAAAAACACAGATAATAAAATCGGTATTTAAAAACCGAATTTTGTAGTACAAGTCGGCATGACAATACCGATAATACAAAAACAAATCGGTGTTGTCATGCCGATTTTTACTACAAAAGTCGGTTTTTAAGTACCGATTTTTATTAAAATAATCGGAATGTGGTTACCGACTTTAGTAACAAAAATCGGTATTTGCTGACCGATTTTTGGTATCGTCGAATTTTTTTCCCAACAAAAAAAACGACCCAAAAGCAAAAATAAACGGTTAAAACATATTTCATTTTGTTCTCCACCCTCGTAAACCTCCATATCATTGTTTTCTGGTTCCATCGGGAATGTTTGGTATGTATTTGATAATTTTGGTGTGTAGGATTTCTTGGTGGGTTTGTGAAGAAGAAGAGTTTTAAGTCGTGAAATAAGGAAGAGGGGTTTCTGGATTTATGTATTTTATTTGGTCTTGCACAAAGGAAATGATTTTTTTTTTTTTTTAATGTTTTGTATTTTTTATTTGATTTTAAATTTCGTTAAGGGTAAATTAATATTTTTATGTTGGATGTCTTGAACTAATAAAAAAATGGGCTTGCATATAACCGCCGCCTTAAAGAAAAAGTAAATGAACTCCGAAGTCCCAGCAATAACACCTAATTGCAAAAGATAAATACAAGAACTTTAGAGCGTATATTTGACATTTACATTATTCTGTTAGTGTAGCTAACGTTAACTACCCCTTGATAACCACAAGGTGGTTATGTGCTTGTATTGATACCACGAGGGGGTTATGTACCAAATGGTCAAACCACAAGGGAGTTATGTGCTATTTACCCTAATTTTAATTATGAGTGTGAAATCTAAATGTCAAATACTATACAATGCTTAATCCTAATTCCTAATTAAGGGCTTCGTGTATTCCTAATTCCGGTTTGATTGTTTTAGCTAGAATCAAGTGACAATTTTATAAACAATCACCACCTTATTTAGAGCAACTCCAACCGGGTTATTAAATGGGTTATCAAACCACTTAACCTCCATTTGACTCCCCAATTTTAAAAACTCTCTCCTCCAATGGGATTATTAAAATAGAGTTTTATTTTGATAACTCATCATTCGGGAAGTAAAAATACATCCCAAATTAATAGTTATCAAATATTCTCCTAAAAAATAGGAGCACGTGAAAAAAGAAAAACCTCAACATAATTGAGTTTTTTTTCTTTTTACGTAAAAATCTCAACAGAATAAAATTAAATTCTCAACATAATTGATTTTTTTTTTTCTTTTCTTTACGTAAAAATCTCAACATAATAAAATTAAATTTTCTACGTCTTCAACAACTTTCCACTGGAAAAAAATCTCAACGTAATAAAATTAAATTCTCTATGTATTCAATAGATTTTTTTTCTTTCTCTATAGCTTCAACAAAGTTCCACGAAAAAAAAATCTCTATTTATATATAAATTTTTTTACTATTGAAAAGGTAAAAACTTGATTAATATTGATTTTGAAGATAGTTTACCAGAAGAATCGGTTTGTATAATTATTTAAAATGAATTTAAAAATAAATAATGTATAAATAATCATAAATTTGTTTGATAATTGTTTTTTGATACTTATGGTTGGAGTTCACTAGTTATATAGAGATATCAAAGTATAACCCTGAATATCAAATAAGTATTTGATAACCCCATTTGATAATAATGGGTTGGAGTTGCTCTTAGAGCAACTCCAATGGTAAAGTATCAAAATCGATCATCAAATATTAATTAATTTGATGATTCGTTTTATTGTTTTGATACTCATTTACTCCAACCGCAAGCATTAAATGAATTATCAAATATTAAATATAAGTATAAATATATTTAATATTGACACATGTCAATCTATAATAGGTTTGTTGGGTAGTTAATATTTTGATACCTCTTTTTTAGGATGCATTTTTGCATCTTCGAAAGTTGAATATCAAAATAACTACCAATTTAATTCCTCATTGGAGACAAAATAGAAGTTATGCCATTTGATCCCCCATTTAATTCCTCCATTGAAGTTGCTCTTACTCACAATCACTGTGTTCTATTTTTATGATATCTTTTGCAAACACCATCTTATCTTACACCGGCAAGAATGTAACATTCGATTATATTACATATTTAGGGCGTTTTTCTTTTCCAAAACCTCATATTTCTAAATAAAATACAAATTCATAATCAACGCATAAGTTTTTTTTTTCAAAATTCTTTATATTATAGGCATATTATATATATATATATATATATATATATATATATATATATATATATATATATATTATATATAAAAGTATGAATAGTTTGGAGGTTTCTTCCCTTTTTTGTATGGACAAAATTACCCTACAAAATAACCTTTAGATATATGATTTATTGGACAACAAGGTCATTTAACTATATACTTTGATAATAGTAATAACTAATAATAACTCTTCCTTGATAATTGAGTTCAATTGAATTTATATTAACAAAAACACGCAATTAATTAAAGATGACATTTAAAATTGGCAAAAGAAATACACAATGATGTACTTTAGCTAGATAAAATCTAAAGTGAAATTAGATAATATTATTTTATAATCAATCTCAAAAAAAATAAAGTTTTAATTAGTCAGTAATTTATTATATATTAATCAATAGCTTATTGTATTTTAAAAACAACACGTAATAGTGTAATTTAATTTTAGTACCATTTTATGTAGGTAATGAAAATCCCTGTGAATATATTTTAGAAAAAAACAGATAAAATTTAAAGGGTAATTACATAATATTATGTTATAATTAATTTTCTAACAAAAATTAAAATTACAATTAATAATTAGTTTATTGTCTACTAATTAAAGTAACTGAGTTTTAGGATTTCACTTGACAAAAACACATAAAAGCAATAGACAATAGAATAGTGTTTACCAACCAAGAAAGAAGTAGATGAAACGGATTCATGAATTTACAAAAAATATGTATTAATGTAAAGTCTAAATGACACTCAATACAAGAAACTCAACAGTCTTTCTAATTTGTTATGGGTTTTAATTTTACGGTTAAATACACTTTGCACCCCTGAAGTATAGCTTATGTACCTCTTACCCCTTAAAGTATCATTATTTGTAACACTTACCTGCCTCAACATCAAGTGTTTATATTTTAAAATTCAAATTATAATATACATAACAATTTGATAATTATTGGATCATATAAACATTAAGTAACTAAAATTAAATTATTGGAAATTATATATATATATATATATATATATATATATATATATATATATATATATATATATATATATATATATATATATATATATATAGAGAGAGAGAGAGAGAATAATTTAAGCTATTGGAATTTAAAATACATATTAAATTGTGCTTGAGGGGGTAAATGTTACAAATGAAACTTTAAGAGCGTAAGTTTACAGAGATTATACATTAGGGGTGTAAACTGTATTAGTTTATCCATATACTAATTCTAAAGCCGTTACAAGTTACAACATATCATCAATTTAATATTAGTTTATCCATAAAATGTTTACATCGATGAATGTAACCAAAAATATATAGGCACTTTTATTATATACACAACTATAATATGTCACTCATCAGATGCACCAGATATTAAACGATAAATTACAATTCAGATTCAAATAGCAACACCATCAGCAACTATTGAAACTCCAATCTACAGACACGTGTGCATGACGTATGTATGTAAGATCATGAATCATTAGGCTTCTCTTTTATTTATATTATTTAATTTTTCTGGATTTTTTCCTCAATCAATGGAATACCTACTGAAGGAGGACTTGAGTCAATAGGTCGCAGAAGGGTTACCTGATTTCTTGTTAAGCAAATTAAGCAATTGTTGGGAAACTTTAATTGGTACATCCTCAGTAAATCTATATGATTCATCTCAAGAATTCACAGAAGATATATACTTAAATAAACTATATAAAAGAAGTTATATTTTGTGATGTACATGCCTTCTTAGTTATTACAATTCGAACACACATGAATATCAAGGCGTAGAATGTATTAGTGGATATGTAACTTTACGAAAAAGAAATATATCAATTCCACTATTTGGTCTAAATGATGGAAGACATGTTTAAGTATCAAACATAATCTCATTTTTTTTGTACTATTTAACTCATTCGATAGATTATGATAAATTGACTGAATCTCTCTCTATATTTCCTTAGACCATGGATCTCTCTATACGTTGCCCTTCTTTCCCTTAAGAACTCAGAACCGCATTTCTACTTGATAGATCTCTTTTTCTTCTTACATTTTGAAAATTTGTAGCATTCATCATATTTAACTCACTCATCTTTGCTACGCAACTCTTTAGGATTCAAAGTTGCCTTAACTTCAATAAACATTTCTAATAATCCCCGGCCCTCATCGAAAACATCATTTACATGTCCATAATCTATAACCAAAATAATTTTGAAAATCTATTTTCCTATTTTCACTTATGAATAAAAATATAACATGCTATTGATTGAAACGAATAAAATAACATCTTTTAACGATGACCATGAGCACATTAAGAGTTTTGGGGGGGAAAAATCAAATTAACAAGATTAAAATAAAATAAAAAAGATCATGAATGAAAATATAAGTATAACGTATGAATCTAAATGTATTGAAATATTAGAAAATGTTAGATTTTATTGAAAAATAATATCAATATACTTCAAATAACTTAGATATTTCCAGTATCTATTTAATTGATTTTATCGAATATATATCGAAAAACAACACAATTTTTTTTAAATAAAAAAAAATCTTATAAATATACTACAAGACGTACAACGCACGTCCACCTCCCAAGTATATATATATATATATATATATATATATATATACACACACACACACACACACACACACACATCAATTCTCATTTGGTTTCATATAAAGTCGTGATTATACTAGAAAGGCCTTTAACCTCTTTTATTCGCATTTTTTAGAATTGGTTTTTGTCGTGTTGGTGGTGGTTCATCAAAGCCTTGGTCACAACACTCGACCGCTTTGATAGCTTTTGACTTTACGCTTGTTGGGATGTACATGTGAAGCCCAGTATTCAATGAAAATTCCCAAGATGTTCTAGATTAGTCGGTTTTAATTTTATTAACATGCTTTGATTAGATTCGTTTAAAGTGGAATAAATCTAATCTAGCAACTTACAGTTTTCGCGAGCAGATTCGTTTCTATCTCCGGCGCACGCACGAGGATCCACGTCAAGCCTTCAATCCTCGAAAAACTGTTGTCCAGAAATTTCCGACCATCTTCCTTCACCGATATCTCCGTGATGGTTGATCTGATTAAGAAACCCTTCGGACTAATTATACTTCTATGGGTTAGGAAGCTACTGTATGAATTTCAATCCAATTGGACAAATGGTTGATGTATGGTGAATTTCTTCGCAGGACTGCTCAGAAATTTCGGGAATAATAGTTTGCACTAAAAAACCTATAGTCTTCTATTGTATATCCAGGATTAATAATTCTTCTACAAGGGTGGACTTGTATTTGAAGAAATAATTCTTCTACAAGGGTGGACTTGTATTTGAAGAAATCTAAACCTATAATCGAGAAACTTAGAGAGAAAAGAAAAAGAGAAAAATATTTATCTCCAACGTTGAATTAGGCGTGTGGAATTATTGTTCTCTCATCAACCCAATCTCTATTATATATAACATAAGGAATTAGAGTCACACATAGAGAGGATTACATGGAAACAAATCTCACTCCTTCTATAACTCTATATAGTCGAAAATTGCAATCCAGTGGGGACTTAATTTTGGGCTATTTTAATTCCAATATATAATATTGGTTGAACTTTATTTTCTCGATTAATTAGAAAAATCATTGGGCTACAATAGGGACTAAATGAGAAAATATAAATCCGGCACCTAATAATTAACTAAATCCAAACTCTTAAAAGAATTCATTTAATTAATCATTAAATAATTATTTATTTTCCACTACCAAATATTTATTGAACTCCCGTTTATATTCTCAAATATTACATTCGAGCTCCGGTCGATCATTACTTAGATTCTCCCCACATTAAGAAATCTTATAACCACCAAATTAACCAATTTTGACCATAATTTCAATTCGACTCCAATTTTGACCCGCCACCATCGGAGACCGTTGGTCAGCCGGCGTTGACCTTTTTTTTTTTTCTTAAAAAAAAATTATTTTCACTAATACTATGTCTTGGCCGCTAAATTACTGTCTCCAACAGTAATTTAACTGTTGGAGACATTTATTTAACTGTTAATTGATTTTTTTTTTCTTAAAACAATTATTTTAATTAATATTTCTCTGTCTTGGCTGCAAAATTACTGTCTCCAACAGTAATTTAACTGTTAATTTACCTTTTCTTTTTTTTTGAATTTTTTTTTTCTTAAAAAAAATGATTTTAATTAATATTACTGTCTTGGCTGCTAATTTACTGTCTCCAACAGTAATTTAACTGTCTGAGATAGTAATATTACTGTCTGAGACAGTAATTTTACTATATTAATTAATTTTATCGTGTTGGCCTGCAATTTTGCTGTCTTCGACCGTAATACGTCGGTCTCCGACCGTAATATTACTGTCTCATGCAATAATATTACTATTTGGGACAGTAATATTAGTAATTTAACTGTCTCAGATAGTAATATTACTGTCTGAGACAGTAATTTTACTGTATTAATTCATTTTATCGTGTTGGCCTGCAATTTTGCTGTCTTCGACCGTAATACTACTGTCTTCGATCGTAATATTACTGTCTCATGCAATAATATTACTATTTGGGACAGTAAGATTAGTAATATTACTGTTCGGGAAAGTAATATTCATAATATTACTGCCCAAACAGTAATATTACTGTCTGAGACAGTAATTTAGCAGCCAAAACAGTAATATTAATTAAAATAATTTTTTTAAGAAAAAAAATTCAAAAAAAAAAAGTAAACGGCGATTGACCGGTCGGAAAATTTTTTTAGAAAGAAATTTCAAAAAAAAAAGTCAATGCCGGAGAACCGTCCGGTCAACGCCGGAATCTGGCCAAAAAAAAAATCAGAAAAAATTATTTTCTGAAAAAAAAAAATCAACAAATTATTAAAATGGGGGTTGATGTGATACATTTGTTTAAATCCTGAGTCAATATGTAATATTCAGGAAGTTAGAGTATAATGGATGGAATTGATTAAAAATACATTATGGAGGTATTTTAGACTAAAGACATGAGGATGGATTTAGTTGAAAAAATGTTTTCTGTGTGAACCAATGTGTATTTAAATCTCTTGTCATGTCCCTCTTTACCATTTGTCCAAGTATTTATAATATTTAATATTATTATAAGTTGTATGTATCTTATACATATTTTATGAAATACATATTTTATGAAATATGATTAGATAAAATGCAACGTCGGGGGAATTTAGTGGCTATGAACACAATTAAAATTAAAATAAGTTACTAATATTGAAAGTGATATATAATAATTTATAAATAATATTATAAATCAAAAAGTAATGTTATATCAAATATTACAACAATCCTCTTAAAACCTTTAAATTTGCAATAGTGAAAAAAGTTCAGAAAATTTCAGTTTAGGGGTTAATGTGTAAGTTTTGAATATATATCTTTATTTTAACAGAAATTACAAAATTTGAGGACTAAGTTGAAACTTATGAAAACTTAAGCCGACTCTAATCAGATCTGTATTCTTGCAAATTGCAATTGACCCCAACCCTGGTTCAGGTTCTTAATCATAGCATACCAAAGTTTTGAACATCTTTTAACATTTGAAAGTTATGTTCTTAATCATAGCATAAATTGGGATAATATAGAAAATTTATAAAATATCTGCTTATCAAATGATTTATATGCTTGATTTTCTTGTAAATAGGCTAGCACAACGAGTTAATATAGTATTAAGATTATTTAATTATTAATCTAGATAGGGCTAAATACACTTTGCACCCATGAAGTATAGCATATGTAACACTTACCCCTAAAAGTATTATTTGTAACACTTACCTCCATCAACATCAAATATTTTATATCTTAAACTTAAAATCATTATAAACATAACAAATCTAATAATTATGGATCATAAAATTTGAAAAGTAACTAAAATTAAATTATAGGAAAACGAAAAAAAAAAGTAATATATATTGTATAACAATGAATGAAAATATATTTTAAAAAATTAATGAACTAAAATAAATTTAAATACTTAAGATTACTATTATTTACGTATTGATTTCTTAAAATTTATCGATATGAATATATTCGATTAATTGGTTCGATAACAGTTAGATGTTATTTATTAAATTTGTACCCAACAGTACAAGATAATATTTTTTTTTTAATTTTAAAATATTGCATTTTTCAACAGATATTTTTAGTTGTATAATTTAATTATTCTTTTAGTTATTATTTAAATTTTTTTTTAAGGTATTAGGATTTAAAATACAAATTGAATTGAGGGGTAAGTGTTACAAATAATACTTTAGAAAACAAGTGTTACAGAAGGTATACATTAGGTGTAAACTTTATTTAACCCATCTAGATAATACAGAAATGAAATTATTTAATTATTCAATTATGATATGTTATGTAACCCCAGTTTCTCTTTTGTTGTATGGTAGCAAAAAAATGATGAGCGGCATGGTGTCTCTTTGTAGAAGACTAAGTATTAAGGATCTCGTTGCAAATTCACCCGTTTATACTCCGGCCACCCGTATCGAACTTCTCTTTCTTGTAATGTGAACAATGGTGTTTCTCTTGTCATGATTTCTATTTGAAATCGAGGCTCACAAAAAGCGGGCGTGACTCGCTTCCCAAGAATCTCGGTGTTAAGGTATTCGGTGGAGAGGTAAGATCATGGAATTTTTTTATATTTTTTTTTTGGTATTTCTTGATTTGGTGTTTTTATACGGTGAATGATGGTGATGCAGGGAGTGGTGCCTGGAAATATAATTGTACGTCAAAAGGGGGACACGTTTCATCCAGGAAATTACATTGAGATCGGAAAAGATCACACTCTTTATGCTTTAAAGGAAGGGTGCGTCAAATTCGAGCGTCCCAAACTGACTGGTCGAAAGTGGATTCATGTGGAGCCAAAAGAAGGTCATGAAATTCATCCGATTTATGCGACTGCTGCTGGAGTAGCTCCTATAGATGGAGACCACAACTTAAACTTTTGTTTTTGCTATAACGTTTCTTTTCAAATAATGATTTCGTACTCTGTGAAAGGGTGTTTGGCTAAGTCTATTTTAAACATGTGATATGTTCTGACATTTGATAAGCTGTTTGAAGAGCTGATAAGTTGCTACGTCTTTTTTTAATATCTTATAGAATGTCCATCAACTTATAATTTGAATCTTTAATATCTTTTAGAAAAACATTACCAAACTTATAAGATATTTTTACCCTTATAAGCTTAGCCAAACACCCTCTTAGCGACAAAAGGAAAATTTCTAAATGTACATTAATGTGTATAACTACTTGGAAACTCTTTCAAATTACAACTCATAATATACAACTAGAATGTTTTATTTTCCCTAATGATTTGTATTATGCACCGAGGTAATTCGGTATTCGAGAAACAAACATTGTTTCTGAGAAATCATCGTTTTGGAAATACGAAGATTCTTCTTTACACGGAACTCCATATTCGAATATTGTCCGTTTTTCCACCGCCTCCTTAACTCTCATCTCGAGATCTTCATCTTAGCTTAAAATTTATCCAATTTTCCACCATTATCTTATGCCTCGGTATTATTCTCCCTTGAAGCGAATAACTGAAAAACATATTGGATTATCAGAAGTCAGTATTCAATAATCGGAACCTACAAATTTCCATTACCTCGGAAACTCAATGAGCTCATCTCTCCTCAATGCTGCAAGCCATAAAAAAGTAATAAGGATTAATACTACTGTATTGGTTTAATTTCCGTGAAAGGTCCCATGGTCTAGTGGTCAGGACATTGGACTCTGAATCCAGTAACCCGAGTTCAAGTCTCGGTGGGACCTTTTCTCTTAATATATAGGGTAAAAAGCATTTTACCCCCTGGACTTTGGGGTGTTTTGCACAGCGCCCCCCCAGCTTACAAAATTTGGGTAAAAAGCATTTTACCCCCTGGACTTTGGGGTGTTTTGCACAGCGCCCCCCCAGCTTACAAAATTTGCACGTTTTTACCTAAACTTAGGTAGTTGTTGAACGACGCCCCCCTAACTTACAAAATTTGCACGTTTTTACCTGAACTTCGATAGTTGTTGAACGACGCCCCCTTAAGTGTCTATTTTTGAAAAAAAATAGCCTGAATCTCACACGTGCTTTGCACGTGTGAATCCAAGGTTTAATTTGCTTTTTCCTGTACACTTTTACCACTGTTCTACCTTTCCCTTTGTTACCGTTAGGAGATTCCTAATATTCCTCCCTTTATAAACCATTAGAAGCCCTAATTTTCTGTCCCTTCTCTATTATTGCCATTCCTCTTCTTGATTTGTCGTTGCTTCTTCTTCCAATTTCATGTTGATTTGGTTTCAGTTTCATTAAATAAAACAAAAGAAACAAGATTGAATTTTTTACCCGGTATTTGTCGCAGTTGGTGTATCTTCTTCATGGATTCAGATCAGTTCATGAAGTTTTCATGACTGGTCTTCTCGAACAATAGCACGTCGCGTCCATATGAAATTGAAACCAAATCAAGAAGATGAATGGCAATAATAGAGAAGGGACAGAAGGGCTTCTAATGGTTTATAAAGGGAGGAATATTAGGAATCTCCTAACGGTAACAAAGGGAAAGGTAGAACAGTGGTAAAAGTGTACAGGAAAAGGCAAATTAAACCTTGGATTCACACGTGCAAAGCACGTGTGAGATTCCGGTTATTTTTTTTCAAAAATAGACACTTAAGGGGGCATCGTTCAACAACTACCTAAGTTCAGGTAAAAACGTGCAAATTTTGTAAGCTGGGGGGGCGTCGTTCAACAACTACCTAAGTTCAGGAAAAAACGTGCAAATTTTGTAAGCTGGGGGGGCGCCGTGCAAAACACCCCTCTTTATATATGTGTATGTATATATGTGTATATATATATATATGTATGTATATACCGAGTGATATATATATATATATATATATATATATATATATATATATATATATATATATATATATATATATATATATATATATATATATCAATTAATGATAACAATAATGGAGAATTCAAAACCTTATTTACATTTATGGCCACACCCCGTCATTTGGAAAATATTGTAGCACGGGTGACAAATTGTGAGAATACACGTTTAGGCTGACTCAGTATTAGTTAATTTCAACATTAGTTGACACTTGACATCCTATTTTTTCTTTTCCTTTTTCCTATTGTAGATCGTCATAAACTAGTTAGCTGACTCACCATTAGTTAACTACACTCTATATAGAATTTGAACCCGTGACATCGGGTTTTGAAGGCCCCGCGTTCTACCGAACTGAACTAAAGCCGCTTTCTTATTTCTATTACTTGGCAAAATCGAAAAAAATGTAAAGAAGAGGGTTCTTTCTCTAACACTAATCCAGGATAAATATTAGTTTTAATATAATGACATACCCCTTAAAGTTTTTTTTTTTTTTCTTTCCACCACCAAACCTAATCTCTCACACGCATGTTCTCCTCATCCGTTGCCCCGCCGCCCTTCCACCTCCACTCAACCGTGATGGTAGATTAGGAGAAGAAGCTTCAGATCTCCGCCGTTGATTTTTGGGATCCCTACATGAGAACGCGATCTCTCTCAAATGTGAAACTCAATATGCTAGCCTAAATCTTTGAAAGGGCTTCGTTTTAGAAGAATAACATACCACAATCATGCCTTTACTGTCTAAATTAATCTAGAACCTTAGGAAAATTAGATACTACATCAAGTTATCTACATCAGTTGATAATTGACCATAGATCTACACATAATTACATACACGAATGCGTGTGTGCTTAGTGAATGTCACTGTTTAATCTTATCTACTTTTAACAAATACCAGTAGCATTTAATTTCCCTAGAACCTTGCCACTTCTTCAAACAAAATGTTGGTTGCATCTTGAATTTGGTCTGAAATTCTCAAAACTAAAAAGATCAATCTGTTGAGGAGGCTGTTATTCTATATATCTCATCTACCAAATTGCACTTTTATATGGATGCTCTTGCAACAAAAGTCATTTTCGAAGTCCTTGTTGATGAAATCCGTAAGTTTTGGGGTCTAAATGGAAATTTATTTTTTGGTCTAGGAACTCTATTTATTTTGGCTGCGCATGTTTAGCTAGTTGGGCACATTCCGTTAAATGGAAAGGGGTTGCCCCCCCCCCCCCCCCCCCAAAGGCAATCCCATTTATTGGTTTTGGGCCTTGCCCATTGGAAAACCCTCCCCCCTTATTTTTGCCTAAATCCAAATCAAAAATTTCCGAATTTATTTCCGAAATTTAATTGGATCCAGAATAAAAAAATTCCAATAGTTTTTATATAATTCCCATTTCCTTCCAAAAAAAAAAATCCATGAATATCCGAATCCAAATTTTGAGAATTGGAATGAAAAAATTGTCCAAAATCGGAATTTTCGAATTAGAACCGGCGGAATTTGGAAATCCGTTCGAACTTTCACCCCTGTTCGTGAAAATAAACATGATGATTATGTCTACTAGGATAAAACAATAACGGTAATTAAATACTCCCTGCGTTCCCTTTTAATAGTTGTTTTTAGCTTTGTACATGGATTAAGGATTTTAATAAATGTGTCTTGATTTTAGGAAATGAATGTTTTTAGGCTAAAATAACATTATCTTATAATTAATAAGAGAGATAAATTAATTAAAAAAAGTATTAGAAAGAGTTAATAAATGTATAAACTGAAAATTAAATAATTAATGTACTATTGAAAAATTAAAATAACAGATAATATAGAGAAAAAAAAATCTCAAAAGTAACAGATAATGTGGAATATATGGAGTAACTAGTTATCATTCATTAAAGAGGGGAAAAGAAATCTCAATACTAGTATTAGAACAACAGTAATTAATTATTCTGAAAATAATAAGTGTAAATTTGTACTAATATTAAAAACAACAACAACAACAATAGTAAATAGTAATAATAGCAATTGTAAATTAGGAGTAGAATCTATAATAGGTATTTTTGTATAAATAAATGGTGCTATTTAATGCCACCTCATTATTCCTTAGTATTTATTAATTATTATAATATATATTATATATGTTTGCTAATCCCAAGTTCAGTAGAAGAAGTAGTAAGCATATTTCCCTTTTGACTCTCTCTCCTCTCTCTCTCTCTCTCTCTTTCTCTCTCTAAAATGTAGTGTTCTTCAACCCATAATCATCTCTAACAGAAAATGGGCAAAGCTTGCAAATGGATCAGAGCTCTGTTGGGGGGCAAAAACCCCGACCCGAACCCTAGTCCGGGTCCGAGACCGCCGGGCAGTAAGAGATGGAGCTTCGTCATGTGCCGGAAGGAAAGGGATCGCCGCCGGAGATCCCAACACGGCGGTGGTGGTGGCTACGACGGCAACGACGCTAGCAGGCAAGCCATCGCCGTCGCGGCTGCCACCGCCGCCGCCGCGGAGGCTGCCGTAAAGGCGGCCCAGGCGGCCGCGGCGGTGGTTCAGCTGACGAGCTGCAGGTTGGGGAGTAGCAGCACTTCCGCGGCGGGAAACGGTGGCGGTTCCGTCGACTCCTACTCCTCCGCCGGCGGTCGAAATGGGCCGGGTTACGGCTGGAGCCGGGAGGAGCGGGCAGCCGTTGCGATTCAATCTCATTTCCGTGCTTATCTTGTAAGTCTCTGCGTGTGTGTGTGTGTGTGTGTTCATGTTAAACTTTAATAATTAAAAAAACAAATTAAATTATTTTTTGATGTTATTTTTTTTTCTTGGGGGAGGATCGGTAAATATATACCGTATTTCATGGAGATTTGGTTAAACGACGCCGTACTCCTCTTTCATTACCAAGTTTTATTGTGCAGAAGCTTTGGGATTTACACCGCCGGAGTTATTTTGGTATCTCGAGTTGTTGTAAAAAAAAGAGCAATTCTCGGATATATTATTCTTATATATTAATATTTAGTGTAAATTACGGCCACCACCCCTGAATAAGGGTTGAATTACGAAAAAACCCCTCTTGTTTGGCTAATTACAATTATCCCTCAAATATGAATCTTTTTACACGTCCATCTTTATAGTGTCAAATTCAACATAATCTTTTAAATTCTGTGAAATTTTCTTTAATTTGTACTCATTTTGTGAAGAAAAAAATGTTGTTTTTGTGCGCCACAATATGATATTTACAAGTCAAGAGACAAACATATCTTATAATCATCTTGTTTCAAAATATAGAGCTCGAATAGGATAAAACGGGTACAAACTGGAGAATATTCGACATAATTTAGAAGATTTCACTAAATTTGACACTGCAAAAGTGGACGTTTCATAGCTGAGGGAGGTGGTTGTAATTACCCAAACACAAGGGAATTTTTCGTAATTTGGCCTTAACTCATTGCTAATCCTAATTTATCATAATATTTATTTATATTTCACATTTACATACACACGTACATCTGTATCTAATATCTATATATACGTGTGTGCATGTAGGTATAGATAATAAAATGTGTTACATTACCTTGAGTGGGGGTGGGAGGGGTGGACCAAGGAAATCTAGCAAATAGTAGATTTGATATCAAATATACTTCTATTTCATTTTGCTGCCCAAATGTTTTTTGTCGAAAATTTAGCCAAAAAGTTCATTGGAGTAGTTTAAGTTACAAATAGCTTTTTGACTTTTTTTGTTCACATTTGCCAGACAGAGAGTAGTTAGTTTGTGGGTCTATTGCTAATTCATTCTTCCATCATCAATAAATAAATAAAATTAAAAAAAATAATAATAATAAAAATTGATTCTTGATTGTCTTCTTATTAGCATAATTAGTGAACTAATTATCATCATTAATTATGTTAGTTGTATATGATATTGCTAATTTGGTACCTTGTGGGCAAGGACTAATTCTTGAAAGTTACTTGTCTCCTTTTTTGGTTTAATTCTTATCTTTTTAGATACTTGTTCTGAACTTCTTGCTTACTTTTTTCTCCACTTTATTGCATCACTGTCTTGTCTTTTTACAATATTTCTAAAAAGTTTGAAATCTTTTTTGATTTATTAATTATGTTATTTTATTTTATTTTAATAGTAAAAATATATGATCTCTTATTTTTCCTTGTTATTCACTGATATTTCAATTGGAAAAAAAAAAAAAAAAAGGCAAGAAGAGCTTTACGGGCGCTGAAAGCGTTGGTGAAAATACAAGCAATGGTGAGAGGTCACATTTCGAGGAAGAAAGCTGCAGATGATCTACGACGGATGCATGCTATTGTGCGGGTCCAAGCAAGGGCTCGGGCCGGCCGAGTTCCGATTAATGAAGCCCGACATTCGACCGCCAATTCATCTCACTTCAGCCATTCAGTAAGTAATGCACCATTTTTTTTCTCATTATGAGTCTCCACTATTAGAGTAGAGATCTTTGGTTCGAATTTGATTTTTTTATTAAAAAAACAAGTATTTTGAAAATCTCTCGTATGTTTGAACTTGTAGGCACTGTCGAGTTGGGAGAAATTCGAGCAGAGAATACGGGCAGGTATCACAAAGCACGAACAACCGATGATGCTCAAGGTTCTCTCTCTCTCTCTCTCTCTCTCTCTCTCTCTCTCTCTCTCTCTCTCTCTCTCAAATATGAACACACAAATCCGTGCTAATAAATGCAGAAAAATGGCTCGAGATCATGCGAAAGATCAGAAAGATCATGGGACGAAGACGAAAGAAGCGACAAGATTCTCGAAGTAGACAGCAGTTTCAAACCAAACCCCACACCCAAAATCAAGAACAGCAGGATCTCCCACTCTCGCCACCCGAAATTACCAATCAGCCCCTCGTCGTCCAACGAGGTCCGATCATTAAGCCGCCTGAAATTCGAACAAGACGACGCAGCAGATGACATCAGCAGCAGCAGCCATGCCCTAACTTCCGATAACTGCCCGTTTGTTTACTCCGCCTCGCCCAGCTCCAAAACAGCTCTTTTCACACCTACCAAGAGTGAAGGCTCGGTCAGCTGTCTTAGCGGTTACTCTGAAAACCCTAATTATATGGCTTATACGGAATCTTCGAAAGCCAAGGCCCGGTCTACGAGCGCTCCTAAACAAAGGCCCGATCAGCAGTACGAGAGATCGAGCTCCACGAGTAGATATTCTGTCCACGTGTCTGGCGACTATGGCGGTGGCGGTGGCGGCGAGAAGAGAGCTAACAAAGCTTATCCGGGCTCGGGCCATTTGGACAAGCACGGAATGCCCGTTACTAGAGATGTTTCGAGTTTCAGTGGTGGTCTTTGGGTGAGATATTAGTGTAACTTAATTTAATTTAATTTTTTTTTTAATGATTATATGATGTAGATCAAAGTTGGTCTAATCATATAAACTTCCTGGATTAGATGCTAATTCAGACGGGCGTAATAAAAAATCGAAGCCCGCAATTAAATGCTGCTATTCAAGAAAATTAACAATGGCTCTTCTTATACGGTACGTTTGTATAAGTGGCGATTCAAAAGAAAATTACACACCTTGTCATAAAAAAAGAATTCTCTATATATATGTTCAATACAAAGAAAATCGACAGAACTTATCGATGTCAATTACTATGCATGTACACAATGAAGCATATATACTACAATAAATTTTGTACCTCGAAAAAAATATATGAACTGTTGATATTCGACGGTGCGAGAGAAAAAAAAAAAAAAAAAGATATAAACTGATGCGAAATCGAAATCAGTTATTACAGCTCCATCTCGATGTAGGCACGCAGCTCAGATAATGGCACCAGCTACATTTATCGTTCCCGTTTTCTCCCTTAAACAGCATTACCAATCCCACCGTGAATCTACATAATTTCGAGGGCATAAGAGTAAAAAAAATCAGTTTTTTTTTTTTTATTAATAATAAATCAAGAAACAAGTTAAAACTCATAAATGTGATAAAAACACACACATCCATGTTGGTGTGTGTGAAAAATTATGTCTTTACTCACCGAACGTAACATGATTCAACCCTAGCCAAAGACTATTTTTTTTTAAGTAAGACGTATATTATATATCTGAATTGCATAATCGATACGATATACGAGGTACATAGTGCGAGATTAAACGATAGATAAAAAGAAAGCTTACCCGACAATAAGAAGAACAATAGCCACAACCAAGAAAACATATTGGTAAGCCGTGTACTTGGACTTCATCCTATTATGAGCTGCCAGGTGGCGATTCTCCAGCCAACCGAATTGGGGTCGGACCAAAAGTATAAATCCGAGGAGGAAGCCACTCATAAACCCTCCAATATGTGCAAAGTTATCGACATGCGGAAGAATTCCAACGGCCAAGTTTATTGCGATTATCACAATCAGCGTAAAAAGAGCCGCAGCCTATTATTATTATACACGAAGATCTTAGTTAGTAAAAACGAGACTAAAAAATAAATCTTTTTTTTTTTGGAAATTTCAAATTTGAATTAACCTTGTTGGTATAAATGGTCCAATTAGTAAATAACTCGGATAACATTGCTCCGAGAAGTCCGAATAAAGCACCCGAAGCTCCAACGGAGATATTCCTGTGTATAAAAAGGGACGAGAGTACGCTCCCTCCGATACCCGATACTAGATAAATTGCCCCTATACGCACTGCACAAACACACGTTTCAGAATAATAATATATTAAATGTTCGAAGGTTATAAATAATAATTAAAAAAAAAAAAAAGAAAAAAACGGTAAATTACCAAATCCAAATTGCTGCTCTAGGCGAATTCCGATAAAGACCAAACTCAGCATGTTTGCAAGTAAATGTACGACACCGGCATGCAGCCATATACAAGTAATAAGCCTCCACGCTTGATTTCCGTGAACTATTTTGTCCCATTCGAGCGCTCCCAGTTTTTCCAATCTGCACGAGCATATATATAATTAATTAATTTATTTATTTTCCGGTACGAAGATGACAATCTTGATTCCATTTTTTGCGACGGGCACGAAAAAAGTATACTTAACAACCATTCAAGAAACTTAGACATTTCCTTTTCGATAAAGGTGCCATTTTTTTTTCAAGAAACCGAATAAATGCTCATGAAAAACTAATGTTTTTTTGAAAAGGAATTTGTTGTCTACATTATACGAGTCTCGAGCGTATTTAATGTTTCTTTTCTTACATTATCATACGACATTCGAATGGCTAATAGACGATGCCGCTAAAACAGAACTCGAAATTCTATCAATTAATTGCACAACCCAAGATAGAAAACATATTATTATGTCGAGACTTTCACCAAAAAATAAACGAAAAACGAAAAGCAACGTCGAGGGATAATAAAAGTTCAAACACCTCATGTTATATCTAGTTGACACACTCTACAACAAAATAAGAGGGAGACAATTGTGGACTTAAACTGTTAAGTAAATTAAGGCCTCGTTTGGTTGCCAAAATAAGATTAAACAATCTAATGAAATCCAACTATATCATTTGACCTTCGATGATCCAATAAAAAAGACATGGCTAGAAGGCAAGATAAGCCATGATAACATAATATTTGCGGGTCGACCCGACAAGTTATTGGAGATACCAAACATCAAACAAATTCCTATAATTTAGTTAATCATGGCTAATCTCCCCAACCAAATGAGGCCTTAAGAATGTAAGAAACTGCATATCCCCCAAAACCAAAAAGTCAACCATTCTTATACAACAAATTAATCCCCAAAAAATATTTTAAAAAACAAAATAATTTATAAATAGAAAAATCAATCAAATTAACCCAAAGAAAACAAGTGCACAAGAACCCCTAAAAATTGGAAGAAAAAAAATCAAGAAATCAACAAAAATCAGCAAATGATGAAAAAAAAAATAAAAAAAAAATAAAAAAAAGAAAAAGAAAAATTACGTTGAGGAAGAGGGGCCGAAGAGGGGGTTTTCTTTGAGGGGCTGAAAAGAGAGGCGGCCGAGAAACTTGGCGACGCAATCGCCGCCTTGAAATCCGTTATTGTGATTCTTTGGGCAATTGTTGACGAACATGATCGCCGCAAACATCCCAACGTTTGCCACAACTATCATCGGCACAAGCCACGATGTCCACTGACTCTCCGAATATTCCATGTGGTATGTTCCTCCTCCTCCTCCGCCGCCGGCGTAGTAATTAGTCTGTGGGTAGCTGTGGTTGCTTCTGTTCTTCGTTCCCCTCTCCGGATCTCCATTTCCCATCATTCTTTCTTTACACACTGTGTGTATGTATCTGTATGTATATGTCAGTGTGTGTGTGTATGTGTGTGAGAGAGGGAAGGGTGGGGTTAAGGAGAATTCAAGAATTGGGGTAGAGAGAGAGAGAGATTTAGGGAGAGTGGGGATTTATCTGTAGATTGCTTTGTATTTATGATTTGGTTATTTATTCACCCAAAATGTAACTTTCCTGCGTCTTTTCATATTCCAAATTCTAACGTCATTTTTATTATTTTCCATTTTCCTTTTTTTTTTTTTCTTGAGTAAATTACGTTTGTGTCAAATTACGAAAAAAAATTGCTAATGTTTTGGTAATTACAAGCAAAGAGACACATCTTATGATCATCATATTTTGAAATGAGAAGCTCGAATGGGGTAAAACGGGTATAAACTGGAGAATATTTCATATAATCTAGAAGATTCCACTTAATTTGACATCGTAAGGGTAGACGTGTAAGACTATTCATAGTTGGGCGAGGTGGTTGTAATTACTCAAGCATGAGAGGTTTTTTCGTAATTTAACCTTACCTAGGACCTAGGGGCTGACCGTAATTACTTATTTTTAGAAAATAATAATAATAATAATAATACAATCTCAACTTAGTTATATTAAAATTATGAACTTCAAAAAATCTACTCAATATTCAAACATAAGATTTAGGTATATATGACTATGTGAGATTTCCTTTGACATTAATCAATCCATTTAATGAGTCATTGTATGAATATATTTATTTATATATATATACGTAACAATGAGACCATATATTATAAATTATAAATTATAATAAAATCACAAATGAAGTTATATCCATATAATATTCTCACTCATAAGTTCATAATCATTTGGTAGTCATTAAAAAAAATATTTTGACTAAAATAATTAAATAGTGGCAAGTAAGTATTGCTTGAAAGTAATACGTTTGACCTATTGACCATCCCTAGTCCAAAGTCCAAACTTAAAGACTATTATTTCAAATCAACTAAATAAATTCCAATTTAATTATCAAAAAAAAAAAAAAAATTCCAATTCAAGAGCGGCAATTGCAGGCTTTGAGGCATTGTAGTTCACATCAAAAAGATTTAAATGATGAAATTGATTTCTTATTATAAGAAAATTTATATAATATTATTCTAGTCGCAAAATTGAAGATAAAAAAAAAGATTGAAAAATAACATCTTATAATTAAAAATTACAAATATGAGTTATGACATTAGAATTTCTTAAATTTTTCAGTATCTATTACTTTTGTATATGAGATAAACACCCACGGGCCACGTCATGATGATGTGTATCAAATATGGTAGAATTTATTTATTTATTTAACAACACAAGGGAATGGAATTAAATTAAATTAAATGTAGGTTTTTGTTCTTGTTCACTAGGACCTACGGCAAGGACACGGAATTCGGGTGTGCTATTGCCTTCAAACTGCTCCACCTTACCTTATTATTATCATCAAATATTTTCAAATGTGTATTGATTTTAGAAAATATATATTAAAAAAACTAAAATAACCTTGATCATTTAATGTTGTGATAATTAATAATTTAATACTTATAGTTAAATTAATAAGGTTAAAACAAGAAGAAAAAAAAAATGTCTTCTGCAATCTAAAAAAAAGCTCTCAAAAGATGAAATTGCTTTCATTATTTAAAAAAAAACAATATTGACTGTGTTATAATGATTATTGTGTTTTAAAAGTGCAAAGTGCTATTAAATTTTGTCAGCGTAAAATATAAAATGTAAAATTTTAATTACTCATTTGGTGTCTATTGTTTGACCTGATTTTAGTTTTTGTTCCCGCCGTTTCAAGGTGGACAAAATACAAATTAAAATATCGGTTTTCGATAGATTTAGTTCATTCCGTCCCACGTCTTAGCAACTAATGAAAAAGTATCACGTCCAACGCACGTGACCCCCAATTTGTATAAATCAGGCTAGAAAGAGGGATAATTACTCTTTTGGTCTCTAATATTTCACTCAACTTTAGTTTTAGTCCATGTTGTTCTAAGTTGGACAAAATACATAGGTGTTTAGCAATCACCACGATTGTGTAATATCTAATTGTTGAAAAATTCCCATGTCTAAAAAAATTAGCAAAGCCTCCTTCAGACACCGGCGACGCGCTCAAGCTCCAAACAAATATGTGAAGCTCTTTCGCATCACGAGCACCTTTTCTTCCAAGTTGGGCTGATGTGTTTTCCCCGTTTTGGAGTAGGGTAAGAAATCGGCGAATTCTATAGATTGGCATCGGAGCACCCATACCCCCGACGACGTACATCGATTCTTGGCTTGCTACCCACGAACGCCAAATTCAGGATCAGTGGATCAAAACGAGATGGTTTACGTGGAATTTCCTCAACTGCCCTTTTTGGTGGGGATGATCCCGTTGGGGTCAAGGATACAAATAATATGATTTTTTGGAAAAGATTTACAAAGAAAAACTTGTTTTTTGCTTACTCTTAAGTTTTCGAGTTATAACTTAGAGGTGATGAGTGAAACAAACCGTATATTTTGTTCCTATCAATGCCAACGAACATGGGATGGAGTGGACAAAATACGTAGAACAATTGTAGTCCAACGTAACCTTTAGAGCATAACAAAAACTTAGATGGTATTTGCAAATGCTTTTAGAAATAGACTATGAGATTTTTTTATTTTTTTTTCTGCACATGCTCATTTATTTAGGTATTTGCGAAACAAACTTTTGCTTTCGATTCTCTTAAAATAAGTTGCTTTAAACTATAAATTTAAAATGAACCATTTACCAGCTTTTTCTAATTTAGTTTATTTTCAAGTTAATTTACAAACACCCCCAACTTTTAGAAATAAACAATTAATTCTAACTTAACTCACAATCACTAACTTCTACTTTTAAAAAAGCTTTGCAAAAAACCACGTG
>NW_012193797.1:146127-159093 GCF_000504015.1 Erythranthe guttata | reverse complement strand
TAAAGATCGCCTCTCTCTCTCTCTCTCTCTCTCTCTCTCTCTCTCTCTCTCTCTCTCTCTCTCTCTCTCTCTCTCTCTCTCTCTCTCTCTCTGTACTTATCGGATCAATCTTACTTCTTGAAATTCATGTTTTTATATTTGTTTTTTTTCGTTAACCCTCTCATCATGTTCTCATCTGTTTGTTTTTCTTGATATGCAGCATTGTTATCTTCCTCTCTGATATGTCTGGAAGGTCACCGTTATACAAAAAGTATGTCAAGTATTTGATTATTTGTTTTCTGTTCTTCTCTACAGTTTTATGGCATCTTTCTGCCTCACCTTCTCGAGTTACCTGAAACAATCATTCAGTAAATTATTTCCTGTGACTCATATCTCTTTTCCTACTTTTGTTTCTGCCATTAGAGCGTTCGTCTTCTTCAGCTCACCTGTTGCCCGGGAATTGGTTAATCACGTTAAGAGAGATGGAAGTGTTTTATCTCGCATCGGTGCATTGAGAGAGGTTATCAGTACCTTTATTGTCTTTTTCTTTCTTCTTCTTTGATACAAGCTTTATACCATAGACCTATGTTTGGGCTGTATTCTGATTTTAAATTTGAAATCTACAGATGAACTTGGAATATTTTGCCATAGATAGCCAGGTGCGTAATCCTTCATATTTGTGTGGATTTATTTTCTCCTCTAAGAAGACGAGTGTCCATGTTTTTGTGGCATAATTTAAGGAACGAACGTGTGAAATTGGAGATGCTAATGCTATATAAAAAGGCGACGGAACATGGTTTTATCCTATTCTTTTTGTGGATATGCATACATCTACACAATACTTCCAATTTTTCTTACTTAATTCGTGGATATGTCTACGTTTAGATAGTTTTCAGTCTGTTTCCCGCCCTTTCTGTTAAGTTTTAAACTGTTCGTGTATAATCACAGGGTTTTATCACTGACAATGAGAGAGCCCTTGAGGACCTCTTTGGGGATGAAGAAAGCTCTCGCAAAGGTGACGCATGTTTGAATTTGATGGCTAACCGCATAGGTACAGTATTTGCATCATTGAGGGTACGTGATTTAAGTTATGAATGTTGGCTCACAACACTAGTGGGAGTAGAGTTGAAGCCCATTATAATATTTTAATGTCACAGGAGTTTCCATATGTACGCTACCGTGCTCCCAAATCCCTCGATCCTACTACAATGACAACTTTTCGTGATCTAATTCCTACAAAGCTTGCTGCTGGTGTTTGGAATTCTCTTATGAAATATAAATCCAACCTCCCTAACTTCCCCCAGTCTGAGACATGCGAGCTTCTTATTTTGGATAGATCGATAGACCAGGTTTCCAGCTAATCTTCATGTACAATCATTTTCATGTCAAAATCCTTATTGGGTCCTTATCATGTACAATATTTTTATATTTCCCATGCAGATTGCCCCAGTTATACATGAATGGACGTATGATGCCATGTGCCATGATTTACTTAACATGGAAGGGAATAAATATGTCCATGAGGTAAAGCCTCTATAAATTTTATAGCATATTGTTGCATAGTTATTTTGAAATTCCTTGGCCACTTTAAGTAACTTTAAGTAGTGATATTGCTCAGATCCCAGGCAAAAATGGTGGTGTTCCTGAGAAGAAGGAGGTCCTTTTGGAAGATCATGACCCTATCTGGCTAGAGCTTCGGCATGCACATATAGCTGATGTATGTAACATGCAGAAGCTTTCAATTCGTTTTTAAGTATTTGGTTTTGAAGAGAGTCTATATTGTCGTGTAAAAAAGGAAAAGTCTCTGATCAATATTAACTTGTCAGGCTAGTGAACGGTTGCATGAGAAGATGACAAACTTTGTATCAAAAAATAAAGCTGCACAAATACATGGTTCAAGGTTGGTTCTTTATGCATCGTAGTAGATTTTGGTACTTCCCTGAATGAAATGAAATTTTTTAGAATCTAATGTAAACTCTAGTATAGAAGATTACTTAGCAGTTAGCACTACATATATCTCGATACTAGAGAAATTTATATTGAAATATCTTAACTTATCTCCATGAAAGAATTTAGTATTGTATCATATTGAACGAGGGATTTTATATGTAGTTCCAAGAGTCCACCAACTATCTTTATTGATGTACGAGTTAGTTGCTACTAATTGGTATGCTGAGCTGTCCGACTGTCATGAATTCCTAATTCTTTTTTAAAATTGTTTCGCTGGCTAGTATTTATGCATAATTGTTCTCTCTTGTGTCTTATTATCGAGGACTATGAGTTCTGTTACCTGCTAGATGGATTCTTTCTAATTTTGAATATCTTATTTTTTATATTGATCTCTAGCATGTTCAATCTAGAGGTATAGGTTGAACCCGTAACAATTCTAAGGATATCAAAATTTTCTTTTATTGTCTGTTGGGTATCGTATCTTATGTAAATATTATGCGCAGAGATGGTGGTGAATTGTCTACTCGGGATTTGCAAAAGATGGTTCAAGCTTTGCCTCAGTATAGTGAACAAATTGAAAAGCTCTCGCTTCATGTTGATGTGAGTCTTGCTTTTTCCCATTTCCATCTTTTAGTTGTCATACTTTGTCAATGCTTGATTTTAAATAATTTTATTGGCACAAAATTATGGCTGGATTAATCTTCAAAAAGTATGTATACTAGTTTATTAATTATAATCAATATCTGCTTTGAGCTTATTTACCAAGGGATTAATTTTCTGTCTATCATGTATTCTTATGTAGTTTTATGGCACTTCACATACACCATGGCTTAAGTCCTACTAATGCTTAGTAAATTGAAGATCTTAATCAAATACCATATCCGACTTTCATGTACTCCCCACAAAGTGGAAAAAGCTTTTGGAAAGATCTGTCTATACTTCGATTGTGATATGAAAATATTCTCAATTGAACCCTTATGTTGCTGAATTTATTATCCACTTGAGATATGTTCTGAAATTTAGGTTTATTTATCACAGTAAAAAGTGTTGGCTTAATCAATTTCTCGGAGAATTAATTTAATTTACTTTTTGTTACTGAGTCAAGAAATTGTGTAGTGCATGTCATAATTTGGTAGCAAGACACCTTTAATCAGTCCCAAAAAACTATTAATTGCTTCATTAATTATTGTACTTCGTGTACTTATAATTGATTAGCTTATCGATCCTATAAAGTTTACAGTCTACACTCTAAGGGTCTAAAGAGTTCCGAAGATAGTAGATAATTTCTGCTCATTGATAATAATAATAAACCTGAGCTACAAAAGTAAATAAATAGAAGCGAGGAAGCCTAATCAAGTGGCTTACAAAAAAATAGGAAAGAAATATGTGATTGGTTTGTCTTTATTCAAATGGGGCGTTTTGGGCATTATCGAGAGGACCGTCTGAGGGACGTTCACGCAGACTCCCTGGCCCGTGTATTGCAGATAGTCCGGACCTCGTCCTTCCTTTCTACCTGCTATAAGAGGAACCAGAAAGAACAAGAGAGAGACCTTGCTCAGATTTGAAAACGGATAAAAGTGACTATTAAGCAGGGCTATGATCTGTCAAAATTTTGATGAACCAGACAAGTTAAAATCCTAATTACTTTCCTAATGTTGAGAAATTGCTACAAGAATATCTATTTATCATCGTAAAAATATCTGAATTAGATATTTTTCTTCTTTTCAATTAGCTAATTTAATGTTTCTTCTATAGATTGCAGGAAAAATTAACAAAATTATCCGGGAAACGGGGCTTAAAGAAGTTGGGCAACTAGAGCAGGATCTTGTATTTGCTGACGCGGGAACAAAAGAACTGATTAATTTTCTTCGAGTTAAAGAGGTGACTGTTTTATTCTTCTTTTTCCTCAAAACATTGACAAGGATATTTGTTGATCTATAATGGACAACTATTGGCAGGATGTATCACGTGAAAATAAGTTGCGATTATTGATGATTTACGCAGCTGTTTATCCTGAGAAGTTTGACGATGACAAAATATCAAAATTGATGGAGGTCAGTACTATTCCTTACTTTTTAATTTTCAATATGGTGGTCATGCCCTATGAGTTATCACTTTACTTTTAATTTTCAAAATACTATTTTTGATTTGTTTATTCATTCTTGCCAGTAGCGCCAGTAGCGAGATGTATTATTATAACTAACATCTTTATGCATGTACTCCAGTTGGCTAGACTATCACCGGATGATAGGACTGCTGTTTACAATATGAGACTACTAGAGGCATCATCAGAGACCAAGAAAAGCTCAATTGTGCCATTTTCACTTAAGTTTGATGCCCACAAGGTACTCGACATATTGTCAAGATAATTATGATTTCCATGTAATCCATGCATCTGACATAATATATTTTATTTTTTCCTCGTTTGCAGAAGAAGCATGCTGCTCGAAAAGACCGGCCTGGTGAAGAAGTGAAATGGCAGTTGTCACGTTTTTACCCTATGATTGAGGTTTAGTATAAATCTGTTCACTTTGTGAAGTAGGACACCTTTATCTCGTGCTTGATTTGGATGAGTGTAAGCTAGAGCTCAAATGACGACATGAGTGGTAGCTATTTTAGGGTCACTAACAGATTACAGAATAAAGAAAATTGAGGATAAGCTATAGGAATCCCTTTATCCTATATGTGAGATACGGGAGAAGAAAATGTGGTAAGCACTAGATCCCCATAGGCATCACTTCGAGGAATAAAATTGTTTCACCCAATCAAAAAGACATCAGTGCTTGCATAAACGACTAATTCTATATTTATTAGGGATTCAATATTTTATTTTCAGATTAGTTGCCTATAAAAGTAACAGTAACAGCCAAATACAAAAAATAATGATATGACCTTTCCAAGAAGATTAACCACCGAAGTATTCTGAAAGACTCAATTTTTGGAAGAGTTTTGGGGCTCATTTACATTTTGTTTTGGGAATAATATATTAAATTGTCTGTTATGGGAATAGTATACGAAACTGAAGATAACAAGATTCAGAAATGTTTTGTTCGTTTTTGTTGTCATCCCGTGTAATTGTTTTCTTGTTTCCTTGCAGGAGCTTGTTGAAAAACTTAGCAAAGGCGAACTACCTACGAATGACTATCCATGTATGAATGAACCTAGCCGTTCATTTCATGGTACCCCTGGGTCTCCAAGTGCATCTCTAAGGACAGGTCAAATCCCAGCTCCTCATTCAATGAGATCAAGAAGACCATCAACGTGGGCCCGTCCTCGAAATTCCGATGATGGTTATTCTAGGTATCTTATATAATTTCGCTTCCCCTGTTTCATTGACAATTTTTTTCTTTTTGTGGGTCCATACACCTTAAATTTTGCATCATCTCATACCTTTTTTCTTTGTTTTCTTTCAGTGATTCAATTTTAAGGCATGCCTCTAGTGATTTCAAAAAGATGGGCCAACGGATTTTCGTGTTCATTGTTGGTGGGGCAACACGTTCTGAGGTAACATTTTCAGATTTCTTTTCCTTCTATATCCGTCTTTGGGAATATCATATTGATTTCTCAAATTTTCTTTTTCTTTTGCAGCTAAGAGTTTGCCATAAGTTATCAACAAAGTTGCAACGAGAAATTGTCCTTGGGTCGTCGAGTATTGATGACCCCCCACAATTTATCACGGTACAAACCTTCATTCTTTTTTGCATGTACACCTTGTCCCCTTTTTTGCATTATTGAAGACCATGCAAGCTATTGTGCAGTAAAAGAACGACTCCTTAGATACGATTAATCCTCTTGTTTTGAGCTGTGAAGAAATATCAACCCACTAAAACAGAATGTATGTTAAATGTGATATTTAAGATGGAATGCATACAGTAAATTACTGGAAAATCTAAGAGGGTGGAATCCAATGCTGAGCTGGCCTATAAAATTTTACTTCGATTCTTTACATAAATGTGTGTGGATTAGAAACATGTATTGTTGCACGCCTCCGAGTTTAGATTCATTTGTGTGGTACTTGTTGTTTGCAGAAGTTAAAGCTGATGGCTGCAGATGAATTGTCATTGGATGATCTTCAGATATGAGATGTCTATCGCCTGGTAAATCTGGATACGCAATATTATGTTGCCCAGCTTTCAAATTTGTTAATCATATATCGATTCATAGTTATGTTGCTTTCTGTTATTCTTCTTTTTTAATTTGACGTTTGCCGTTTCTCTGCCCACAGAGTCGTTCGATGTCAGTGTCTTGTAATTTATTGCTTGTGAAATTGTTCAGCAATCCACGGTGTGTATAAGTATTCTTTCAGTTGCTGCAAGAATCGAAATATTTCAATATCGGATAACTTTTTAATTGTTGAAGTGTTTCTATCGATCATTTTTCTCTCAGCCCTTGTGTATTCACTTATTCCATTTCCACACTTGAATAAGGTTTCTAGGATTCATTTTATTTTTTACTAGGAGCTTTCCTAGTTGGTGAAAATGCCAGCTTTTGGCATTAGGAATTTTTTTTTTTCTTATGGTAGGAAATCTCACTTGCAAGTTGGTAAATAGGTAAATGGAAATCCATGTACGTATAGTGAATGCTACTCTCTATGGTTCGGTTTGTTAATTATTGAATTAGCAAAAAAACTATCATTGTAATTACATTTTTTTATTTTTTTATTTTTAGTTAGTAATTCATAAATGAAGTATAAAAATAATATTATACATAGAAATTTGTGTAAAGTAATGCATTTTAAAATATTTTTAAAAAGAATTTGTATTCTTTACGAATTGCTGAATTACTTGAAAAATGAATACATAAATAGTTGTAAAACAACCTATTTAATGCAGCTCTTTTGTTTGGTGATTGTGGTATAGTAACACATGAAATGAAATGTAAATTATGAGAATATAAATACAAAGAAGAAAATAAGAGAGACAAATTTATTAGAGAGTTACTTGTGGATATTTTTATTTATTTATTTATTTATTTTTTTAGAAAATTGTGGATGGTTATGGGATGAGAGATTCTCATTTATAGAGGTGGAATTAAACGGAAGTTACAAATAAGCTAAAATGGAAGTTACAACCACTAATGGGAGTGGTACGAAGTTGAGAGTGTCTAGTGGAAAATAGAGGTTTAAATCTTCCATGTTAGGATAGGAAGATTCATTTTTCATATTATTTACAATGCTCCTTTTTTGGGATTCTATCGAATCACTCGAGTAATTAAAATCCAGTGAAAAAATAGCTTTGGTTAGGGAGAAAATACAACACACAATCTTTCTAATCAGCATGCGTTGCCTCGTTAATACCTTGGCGAGTAATGAAAACCATGTGGGGCAAAATAAACGTCTCACGATGGAAAAGGAGTACAACAAGGCACCATGGTATCTTCTGGTTACTGAGTAGCTACACAATATACCCCAAATTAACTTCCCCCGACGTCTACAAGGAAAGGAGCTCGGGTAGTATACGCAAACAAATAGCATTAATATGATTCATTAGTGGCTTTTAAACTAAAACTTGATAAACAAGTCAAAGTAGTTATCCCTACTCATGATCTGCTAGATCATTATAGTTTGAGATCTTGTTGCTAATTGAAGAAAACTGCAAAACTATGTGCTTGGAGTTGCCACATTTAACGAAGTTCATCTTCATTTTCTCAATGCATGATGCATTAACGTGAAATACAGTTTCACGAAATCTTTCGTGTGAGCCAATTCCCATAAATTTGGAATATGCTCAATCATGGCTTCAGGCCACGTGCATTCACGCACTACCTCGTGAATCTAAGTTTTTTACATGATTCGATCAAGTGACAACTAATGTATAATTTAGAAACTTTAAAGACATAACTATTCTCCGAATACTAAATCATAGATTTTGGGAACGATCTTTGTGTGGATATGACTTGTCGTCAATGTCAGTATGACCCTCATGTTTTGCACATTTCACTAATGCATACAGCGTATCGGTGAGGTGAGCTAATTCTACCTAACAAATTTACCAAAGACGCTACATCATATTGAATACATGGAGTTAAGTATAACAATGCCCATATTGCACTTAATTAACATGGAACTTCAGGTGCCAAAACTTCCTCATCTTCCTCCACACGACGGAGTGAATCATTTGACCTATTTAAATGCCGAACTTCCATAGGTATTACTCGATAACTTGCTTTATTCTCATGAAAGGATCTTAACATCTTCTGGATGTAATTATTTTGAAGGAACAAGATCTCATCGACATGATACATTTTTAGTCGGTAGGGCCAACAAATTGGTCTCCTCAAGATCTTTGGTCTCAAGCTTAAATTTCAATAAGTGTGTTGTTTACTTGGCTTCTTCAGGAGTCCCAATCAAGTTCATGTCCTCGTCATAAACTATAGTAATAGGAACAACCAAAAACCATTGTTGTTCACATATTCTCTTTCGGAGAAGTATTCACTTAGGCTATTATCCTACATTCTTCCGGAAGATACAAGCCGTAAAGTGAACGCCTCAACCCAATTGAGTTTATATTCCGTGGTCTGGAACTAATTGCCTCGGAAAATCAGAGTCCTTCAGAGACTTTCATATAAATACTTGTATTTGGATCTCCATAAGATACGTTGTGACCACGAATTTAATAGTATTCATCACGAGAGAGTATATATCTTTAAAGTCAATAACAAGTCGTTAAGGAAATCCTTGAAGTATGAGTTAAATCTTCCAGCTCTCAATCTCATTTTCTCATAAATCATTTTATTATGAGATGAGATTTCTAGTTCTCAATCTTATTTATTTCCTTGTACTATGAGATGAGTTTCCTAGCTCTCAATCCCATTTTCGTCATTGAGCTATGAGATGAGTCTTCTGTCTCGCTACCTCATTTTTTATTTCTTGAGCTATGGGAAGTCTTCTCGATCCCAATCTCATTTCTGTCCTTGAGTTATGAGATGAGTCCTCTAACTTCCAATCTCATTTCTTTTCTTGAATTATGAGATGAGTCTTCTGTCTCCTAATCTCATTTCTTTTCTACACCTATGAGATGAGTTTTTTGGCTGCCAATCTCATTTCATTCCTTGAGCTATGAGATGAGTCTTCTGGCTCCCAATCTCATTTGTTTCTCTTGTGATTACTCACTTATATCCTATGGGCAAAATTCAAGGAGGTGTAGGTACTATTGGTCTCTACACTATTTATATTATCTCATCATCTCTTCGAGTATCCTCGCCCCACGAACGATTGCCGCCTTTCCATGATCATGATGAGCAAGTCGTGCTAATAACGTGTTGTAAAATATATAACCTATTTAATCTAGGTCTTTGATTTGGTGATTGTGGGATAGTAATACATGAAATGAAATATAAATAAGGAGAATAAAAATACAAAAAACGAATAACAAGAGAAACAATCTATAGAGAAATAATTGTGCGTATTTAGGGGAGAGGATATTCTCATTTAGATAGGTGTAATCCACCGAAAGTTACAAATGAGTTAAAATGGAAGTTACAACCACTACAAGGTATATGGATAATGGGATAGTGGATAGTTGAGAGTGTCTATTGGAATATGAAGGCTTAAAGCTCTCACACGTTACCCTAGGCAGACCCATTTTTCCATATTATTTACAACATAAATCGAATTATTAGTTTGATAGTTCATAATTGGGTTATGAGTTGTCAATTTGAAGGATATTTGTAAGTCGTAACATTTGTTCACAAAGGGGATACATGCAAAAGCTTATGTACTAATTGCTTATTTCTAACAGTTGGGGTGTTTTGTAAATGTCATTAAAAATCAACTTGAATCAGTTAAACCTTGCATTATGGTTCACAATAGGTTCTCTTTTCTTGATTGTGGTTGTAGTTTACTATCTCAAAGTAATCTTCTATCAAAGTCGTTCCTCGTTAGTATTACGACCCAATATGTGTCAACTTCTTTTTCGCTTCGTGGACCACCCTTCTTTTCTGGCCCTCGGAGTTCTAAATTCAAATACTATTCTTATATCTATTTTCTTAATTTGTGTTTAGTCTTTTGATGTTATCTGAAGCAAGGTATAATGTAGAATGATTGCAAGGCAAGAAAATAGTTGGTTAAGGAGAAAAGTGAAGGTTGTGCAAGCATAAGAAAAGAAGATAAATCGTATTTTTGCTTCAATTGAATGGAATTAGATTTTGGTCTGGAACCACCGATCTTCGCAATACTGATTGGGTCTAAATAAAAAACTCCGTCAAGGCATGAGCGAAAGAGTTCCTTTATTGTTGCATATGAGAAACCAGTACTAAAATACTTATGCATGTTTCTGATGGAGGTTGGAATATGTTGCAACGTCCAATGTCCAGCTCAATCATGACATGACAAACTCCAATATATTGATCTCGGTCAAGGCCCCGATCCAAAATGGCAAGCTCAAAAAGAAAATTGTTAGGGGTGTCATTATGCAAGTACACATATTGCAAACAAGTAGTAAAGTGGACTTGTGATAGTCGTATGTCAAACCTATATGGAATAACTATGTGTCTCATTCTAAGTACCAAATTTGTCACAATTGCTATCATATCCAGTAATCCAAAAGTGGCTGTTTTATTTTGTCAAATATCTAAAATGCAGAAAATTAAGTACAAGACAAATATCAATAAGAAAGAAACTTCATATTTTACCTTCCCTTATGCAAAATTGCTAACTCAACTCCCCTCAATAATGCAATATATGATTCTTGATTATAAGCACGAACCTCTAAGTTAATTATATCCCGCTTTCATCTGAATTATAAATCTAATTTATCAAAACCAAGATAGACATGTATATGCAAGCTAGATCGTGATAAAAATAATAAATACGGGTTTCAATTAAGGCTACCTACGGTAAATATCAATGTCTGTGATACCACTCACAATAATACACCTTACCGGTAAAAGTGGGTCTAACATTTTTCTACTTATCGTCTAATTATTGATAATTATATTTCGATTCAAACAATCCTAAATTATCTTTATTATGATCATACAAACTAGACATGACCACGGTTCGCTTCGGTTCCGGTTCCAAACTGTCGGTTCCGGTTCCGAAATTGGAGGAACCGGAACGGAACCAAATATTTCCGGTTCGGTTACCGATTAGAACCGGTAGAACCGGCCGGTTCTTAATATATATATATATATATATATATTAAAAAATACTTAAAAAATAGTTAATTTAAAAAAAAAACAGTGGACAAAATACTCCATGACTTAAAAAAATTAAAGTTTTTTAAAATACTTAAAAAATATTTTTTTACTTTAAAAAAATTGAAGGAATTAGTTTTAGTTTTAAAAGTTAAAAAAGGCAAAGGAAAGAAATTGAAAAGCCTTGCATTTAATTTTTAAATTTTAAAGTTTAAAGTTAAATTTTAAATAATTAAAATTTTTAGTTTGTTAAAATCCGGTTCAAATGGTTAGAACCGCGGTTCTAATTGTCGGTTCTCGGTTCTGAATATGGGGAACCGGAACCGAACCGATTTTCTTGATTCCGGTTCCGGTTCTGGTCAAATCGGTTTCGGTTATAGTCAAACCGGTTCTGATTCGATTCTAAAACCGTTGAGCTCGGTGCGGTTCTGATTTCGGTTCGTGTTCTAACCAAACTGGTGGTCATGTCTAATACAAACCAATCAAGTACAACGCATAATCAAAAAATAAAATATGCATAATATTAGGTAAGCGGGTCCACGTACAATCCCTACACTGGGTTCTTACGAAATCTTAGATTATAGTATTTTGCTACTTATGTTCTTAATAAAAAAACTAGTTTGGACTTTGAAGATTACTAGTCACTATTAACAAGTAAAGATATGAAAAACTCTATGATTTGGAATTGAAGAATGCGCGGATCGTCTTGATTCTAGGTGTTGTTATCGCTTTTTACTGGGGCATTGATTCTCCGTTTGCATGTGTTCTTCGTACTTCGGCTCAAACATGATTAGCTAGGGTTTTTTTTCCCTTATAATAGGTCTCTTCCCTTGAAAACCCAATTTTTGGCCCTTTAAACTGCCCCTTTTTCCTTTACAAGTCAACCCTTTATTTCCTTATCTCGGGCCACGCGGCAACACACCATGCAAACCCAACCCGTGTGCGAACGCGCCTGGTCCAACAAATTGAATTTCTTCATCTTGAGTCGCAGGCGTTTCATTGATGCAAATTTCAGTGTACAAGGTTCGACTTTAAGCATAAGTTTGAACATGTTCAAGACCTAATCTAAAAAAAATCCAAAACAAGCAAGTTGTAAATTTTCGACCGAGCTTTCCAATGCCACTAAATCAGAGCATGAGGACGTTGGAGGAAATATTTATGATTAAAATAGCAGGATCGCCAAAACACTAACTTGATTTCATCCTTAGTCGTTAGATTTGATTCCAATTGCTTGCAATTTCCACCCGCCATTTATCCACTTACATATGTTTACCAACAAAAACACCAAGAACACCTAGAGACCATAAAACTATTAAAAATAACTATGGAACAAGAAAGAATCAAGATCAAAAGTAATGAAATAGAATGTAAAATCATGCACTTACTTGTTAAATAACAAAAAAAATGACGATGACCGAAAAGCACCATCAGTGTTGAGCTTTATCCAATTTATCTGGGGAGACTCCGAATATTAGTTCCCTCAGATCTATAGATAATTTCCTACAAAATTATTAAACTCTTATCTAGATAAATTATTGGAAATAATTAATTTTCATATTTCCAGATTTTATATTAGTTAATTCATTTTCTAAAGTTGTTATTCTGTAATTGCAATTTATACAGGTGAATAGCATTTTATATAGTCGGTTATTTTATCCAGTTGCATATATACAAATATTCCCGTTGTAAAGGATAATCATAATTTCATTATGTAAAAACTCTTTTCTGTTCAATAAGATTTCTTCCCATTTCTTCAACCTTTCTCTCGATTATGTTCTTCCCAAGCCCCAATGGAGTTCTTCGCTTCTAACATGGTATCAGATTGAATTCGTTTTTCCCTTCCGCATATTTCTGATTCTCATTCTCCAATTTGATTGTCATGGCTCCGATTACTTGATCGCC
>NW_012193797.1:99441-127261 GCF_000504015.1 Erythranthe guttata | reverse complement strand
CACACTCTCTCTCTCACACACTCTCTAAAGATTTTTTTTTTTGGTGCTATTTTTATATCAAAAAATACACATCTCCAAAACACTATATATATTATATATATATATATATATTTTTTTTTTTTTTTATTCGTGTGGGCGCTCTGTGTATATGTGTATATATATTATTTACCCGCACACATATATATATATATATATATATATATATATATATATATATATATATATATATATATATATATATATATATATATATATATATATATATTTTTTCTTTTTAACCGGGTACCCGATCGGGTATCCGGGTAGAATTTCTATTACCCGAACCCGACCCGGTTTGGGAGCACTGGGTACCCGAACCCGAAAAAAACCCGGCTAATTAAAAAATTACCCGATCCGGTCGGGTAATACCCGATCCGGTCGGGTAATACCCGACCGGGTCGGGTAATACCCGGCCGGGTCGGGTGTGTAACCCGACCCGAATGCCCACCCCTATTTAGGGGCCCCAAAGGTTAAGAAAATTGTAAAAATATCTATTGATCATATATTTTAAATTTATTTTAGAACTGATGTTCCAAAATATGTACATAATATATTTTAAAAAATAAGTATTAATATATAAAGTGTATGTAAAATAATTTGGGGGCCCTAATTTTTTGTAAAAATCCGGGGGCCCTAGATGACCGCCTGCTTCGCCTCCCCCCTGAGTGAGTTAATCGCAAGGACCAGACTTGTATTATAATAGGTTCGTTACATTTATTACTCATGTGCTTACTCTAATTTTCCAAAACCTTCACGTATGATAAATGTTCAGTGTAAAAATTACACTCAATACATTTACTTTTACGAGAATTTTTGTTTGAATTAAATTTTGTTCGTGCATTAATAGATGAATTTTGAGTCTTATAGGTGCAAAACGAGCATTAGATTCCCACGAGCGAAAATGGTCGAAAAGAAAGGAAAAAAATATAAATTATGAAATAAAATTAAGTTTGGAATCCCGCAACAAATTTTATAGTATCCATGTTTTCCATTATATCGCTCTCATTTGAACTCCAAATAAACTGATTCTAACGGCATTGAAAAGTTATCTTAAAGGGCAACAACTGTTATTTATTGCAGGTTTCCAATATACTGACTCTAGCATGGTTAAAATTGGATAAAATATTATAATGAGAAAAAATACGGAAATTGAGCCCTATTAGGTTTCTATAACTTTTTTTTATCAAGAAAAGCCATTACAATCAACAACTCCCTACACGATAAGGCAAATAATTTTGCACTTAAGAACAAAAAGTAGGCTATGAACAAGGCGGAGGTCTCACAAATTTCCATATATCATAATTTTTATTATCCTCTCTTCTTATTTATGAACTTTAGTATTTTTAGATATTTTTTGTAGGATTCATGAGTGGCTAAGTTTTTATTTTATGATTTTATTCGCACCCTAAGTGAGATTTGTGAACCTAATTTTCATAATTCATACAATTTATTAATTATCGTTTATTTCTTCTACTTGTTTTATTTGAATGTTATAAAAATAGCTAATTAATGATCGTTATATGTGAATATTGGAATTGATCGAAAAATCTATTTTGATAATTAGACGTTGAGTAGAAGAATCTTCGAATCGTATTCACCGTATAAGTGTGTTAATTGACATGAGGTATCGTAGGAATATAGATATCACCTTAGACAACCAAAATTGGGATGTATATTTAATGTTTTGCTCTTAACTGAATTACGTAGGAATACGGTAATACGGTTTTGAATATTAGATTTGTAATTCATACGCAAGCAGGTTATAATTAATCTAGAATCTCATGTTAATAATTGAAATTATTTACATGCATAATTGAGGGGTTTTGGGGTGATCGATAAACACATAGGGAAACGATAAAATTATAGGCTAGTTTTTATTTTATAAATTTCGCGTTTATATGCTTTCTTGGTTAATTTAAATCATTTTAGTTATTTAGATATAACAATCAACTTACCTTGATTTGGTTGTATATGATTGTAAATTGTGAGAACTTAGTACTTAAAATTGGAAAATTCAATATTTTCCGTGGGTTCGGCATCCGACTCTACTGAGTCCACATTATTACTTGTTACGATACGTAGACTTGCTTGTGGATTTTAGATCAACCAGTTTTTTGCGTTGTTGTCAGAGAATATTTTTAACTTTCTATTTGTTCTGATATTAGATTCAACTATTTTTTCTTACTTCAGCCATTTAATTTTTTCAGGTACTATTTATGTACATGAGACACAAAGAAAACTGAGTACCATTTTATCATGGGATCGAACGAATATTTAAGCAAAGAAGAAACCATATACCTTAAAGAGCAAAAGAAGGAATATATGATCCACCAGGTATTGTAAGAGATGCACACGGAGTTTTGCGCAATACTGAAGGCCACATCGTCGAAGAGTACCAAGTACTTGTACAACATGTGTCTCCAACCAACCATCAACATGAGAAGGATGACAATAGGTGTTGCAAGATTATCTAGTCCCTACTCTTGATGGATTTTGATCTAGCATCCAATACCCCGCGATTTATGATAACAAGTTCGAAATCAAGACGGGGTTGTTGGCAATGGTACAAAACAATGGGCTATTTAGTTAGAGTTGTTCAAGCTCCCGATGGTTCACCCTGTTGCGAAGCATGCGGTGGAAACCACTTCACCAATCAGTGCATAACATAACTTGAATCGATGAATTATGTGAATAATGCACCCCCTCAATACTCCAATAATTTCAATCAAGCGCCTCGTTATGGAAAAAAATAGCAAAACCAGGGGTATCCCAGACCTCTAAGGACACTCCCAACAATGCCAACAACAACAGTTGGTGTACTAATAGAGCAATCACAATCTGCACCAATTCCAAACAAAGATATCGGAGTTCAAGTTTTTTTAGAGTTAGCTCACGAGTCAGCTCATCTCATTTACCACCCCTATTTGCTAGCCATAAAATGAACATCAAACACACCCATTCGGGGCCTCCTAATGTGTTTTGGGGTTCCTTCAAAAGTATTTTACTACAATGCAAAACATCAAATTTATGTATTTTCTTAAAACTAATTTGCAAATCTATTTAAATGTATACATTCATTCATTCTAACGAGCACGAATGAATCATAACTTTTTGATTAGGGGTTAAGACTTTTGGAGAAATATTGACGAAATTAAGGTAAATCAAAAGTTTACGGGGACCCTATTTTTTTCTAAAAATCAGGGGGTCGAGGCAACCGCCTCTCTTGCTTATAGTCAGAACCGGCCCTGCTCTGCTTGTCAATATTTAAAAAAAATAGTTACATGTAAAATCTAATGCCACCTACTATACCGGGTTGCATTACAATCAGAATCGGTAGGATTTCAAAATTTATTTTGATTTTCGGTAAATTATATGCTACACCTAGTTATTTATACTGCGTGAATTTGAATTATAAATCTACACATAATCACACACATATATGTACATGTGTTCACTGCTTAGTGGATAGTAATATAATTAAATTTACAGTTCAAATCTATAGTTCAAATCCATCTGATGTAAATAAAAAGCGTCTAACCTCCCCCGATTTTCACCCATAACCTTAAACGTATGTTATCTTCAAGGCCTGGATGAAAGACCAAAATGCAAATTATCTATTTATTTTTTATGGTGTAGTGAGTGTCTTTCGATTAGGGATTTTGATGACGTCATCACTTCTGAATGTGCCATAAATTATTATGTCATGTGTACGGACGGAGAGAATATATTGTGCTTCTAGAAAACATGAGCTCACCACGTGGCCAAATTTCCAGGACCAGCCTTTGATCAATATGATGATGGAAAAACAGAAAACTTCAAATAAAATAAAAATAGTAAAAAATAATATTTGAGTCAAAATAAAAATGGATAAATGGTAAAGAGGGACATGACAATGGACTTAAATGCACATTGATCCAAAAAAAAAACAATCTTTCAAATAAACTCATCCTATGTCTTTAGTTTAAAATATCCTTCATAATATAACTTTTATCAATTCTATCCATTATACTCTAACTTCTTTAATATTACACATTGACCACGTATTTAAACAAATATATGACATTAACCTCCATTTTAATTTTTTTTGAAAAAATAATTTTTTTTTAGAAAATAATTTTTTTTTAGAAAATAATTTTTTTTCTGAATTTTTTTTCCGGCCAGATTCCGGCGTTGAGCGGGCGGTTCTCCAGCGTTGACATTTTTTTTCGAAAACTTTTTTTTTTTTCCGAAATTTTTTTCTGGCCAGAACCGCCGGTCTCTGACGCTGACTTATTTTTTTTTTTTCCTTAAAAAATATTTTAATTAATATTACTGTCTTGCTAAATTACTGTCTTAGACAGAAATAT
This sequence comes from Erythranthe guttata, assembly GCF_000504015.1. The sequence continues at coordinate 122,876 of NW_012193797.1, read as the reverse complement.
TACTGTATGAGACAGTAATATTAGGAATATTACTTTCCCGAACAGTAATATTACTAATATTACTGTCCCAAACAGTAATATTATTTCATGAGACAGTAATATTACGGTCGGAGACAGTAATATTACGGTCGAAGACAGCAAAATTGCAGGCCAAGACAATAAAATTAATTAATACAGTAAAATTACTCTATCAGACAGTAATATTACTGTCTCGCACAGTTAAATTATTATTTAAGACAGTTAAATTACTGTTGGAGACAGTAATTTAGCAGCCAAGACAGTAATATTAATTCAATAATATTTTTTAAGAAAAAACAAAATTTCAAAAAAAAAAAGTCAATTAACAGTTAAATTATTGTTGGAGACAATAATTTAGTAGCCAAGACAGTAATATTAATTAAAACATCCTTTTAAAGAAAAAACAAATTTTCAAAAAAAAAAGTCAATTAACAGTTAAATTACTGTTGCAGACAGTAACTTAGCAGCCAGTACAACAATATTAATTAAAAAAAATTAAGAAAAAAAAATTGGGGTCAAAATAGGAATTAGGGTTAAAATTGGTTAATTAGTGAAATTGGACTAAATTGTGGTGTAAATCTTGAAATTGGAGTTGAATTGGGTTTCAAGGAATTGAGGGTAATTTTGGTATATATAAAAGGATTTTCCTTATTTGCAAATAAGTTTGAATGAACTGGAAATATTTGAAAGACAAAAAAATTGATTTCCCTTTTTTAATTAAATGTCCTTGTCATGTGCCTCTTTGACATTAGCCCAATAAAAATAGTAATTGCAATAACTAAATTACTCCCAAACATTTTAGGGATAATTAGTGAAACCCCCAAAATTATTTACTTATATTGAGGTACATATATCTCTCTTTTTATCTCTTTTTATTATAAGTGAGACCCCCTATTTATTATAAAAAAAATTTTTTTAATTAAAATTGAAGTTGACATGACTAATATATCCCTAAATTATCTCTTTAAATTTGTAATATCTAAAATAAAACCCTATTTCACGATTCTTCTCTTTCTCTTCTCATTTTCTCTATTTTCTCTCTACAGCCGCCACCTCCATCCCCTTCCACCTCTGTGCCGCTACCGCCGCCGCCCCCACCTCTTCCACTGCGTCGGCCTAAGGCTTTGACATCGTCATTCTTCTCCAACGCTGCCGCCGCCCTCGTCGCCGCTCCTCCACAACCGCCTTGAATCCAACACATAAATCAAACAACGTCGATGGGAAGCACGGTTACAAGTGCATATTTCAGATCTCGTCATTCCGACAAACCCAACGATGCAAAACGCTTCGCGACCAAGTTCATATCTGGTGCCGTTCAATTCGAGCAAAAAGTTTATATTTTTTTCTTGTTTATTGTGATTTTCTTTATATAATTTTTGCTTTGATGTTTTTTAATTTTGTTTATACTTGTTTCTGTTACTTTGTAGTTGATTTCGGGTTTTGCTATTTTTATTTTTCTTGTAATTATTGTCTAGAACTTTACACTTGTTTTCGATATTCTGTGTTGATTTACACAATTTATAGTTGTTTACCATTTCTTTAATAGCTGATTTCGTTCATCTGTGATTGTTTTTATTTTTTGTTAATTTGTTATTGAAATCACTGTGTTTTATATAGTTGTTTTACAGTTTTCTAATAGTTGATTTGGCGAAAAAAAAACGAATAGTTGAAAAAAATAGTTATTTTCTAATAGTTGTTTTATAATTTATAGTTGTTTTTTATTTCAAAAAAATGCTAAAAAATAGTTGTTTTGTGGAAAAAATGCAAAATATAACTCAAAATTAAAATTAAGAAAAATGAAATAAAAAAATCAAAATTATAGTCGATTTCAAAAATATTATAGTTGGTTTCAAAATCTTTATAGTTGACTCCGAACAAAGAAACCGAAATTAAAAAAAAAGTAAAATATTTTTTTAAATAAAAAATGAAAAGAAACATATTTTTTCAAAGCTATTATTGTTAGTTTTTAAATAAAATAATAAAAAAACAAAAAATTAAATTTATTTAAATTATATATAAAAAGAATTAGAGTTTGCAGATGGGAGTTTATGGAAAGATTTGGGAAGCGATTTTTTCGAATATAATCAATAACACACGATTGTAGGGTTCTCAAATTTCCAAATTTTGTGTGTGTGTCTTCCAAAAGGCTATTTTCGGGAATCATTAAAATAGTGGATTTTCTACTAATATTGAAAATATGACTGGACGCCTCTTATTAAAAAAACATTAGATGGATTTATGGCTAATTGTCACAACATTTTAAGATTTTATTTAACCACATAAAAAAACTATATATATTATGTTAGAAAATCGTAATCATAATGTATTAATTTTTTTTCCCCCGATTTGCTAACCATCCTTGGACCTTAATTCACTTTCAAATCACGATAGATGGATTTTGGCAATTTGCTAAAAGTCATTGGTTCTTCATCTCGCCTTCATCCCGTCAAATCCGTTTAAACCCGCTTCACTCCGTAGATCCGTTCAACCCTGCTTCATTCCATCAAAATTTGCTTCATCCCCGCTCTCCGCTGCTGCTATCGTCGAATCTCTACACACAGGCGCACACACACATAATCACCCACCTACATACACATATATGAAACCACAAACACGCATACACATACGATTTTGGTTACTCCCGTTCCCTTCGCTGTAACCTAATAATTATGGAAACTGATATGCCTAATTGGGCCAACCCAATGGGCCTACAATTTATTTACTTACTGGGCCACAAACCCAATATTGAAGACCACTACCACCGAGGCCCAATCACCTTCAAATAAGGTTTGGGCCCGCAATCTCAACTAAGGTATAAATAAAGGTTTTAACTCATTCATTAAGGTACTTCCTATTATCTGAGAGATACTATAACATGTATTCTCTGGATATTATTACTATCCGCATATCTGATTTGAGCGTCGGAGGGGTTTCCACCGGATCAACCCCCGACTTCAACTCTCTAAGTTGATCTAACTCTAGCATCTTCATTTTGGCGCCGACTGTGGGAAGGCAGACAAGATCACATAGCTTGCATGATGGCCTTGGGACATCTTCTTAGGAGAGCGTGACACTGCTAACAACCTCCCATCTCGTGGAGGGTCTGGCTTGCCACTTCCTCCAACTCGTACTCGGGATCTACCACGAGATCCTCAACAGGATCCACTTCTTCCCGCTCCTCGAACGGTTCAGATAACCGAGGAGGACCTTTAACGTACGATCTCAGAAGCTTCAAGAGGATCAACTTCTCCTTGCTCCTCGAACGGTTCAGATACAAAGAGAACCTTCAACGTATGATCGCGGAAGCTTCAAGAAGATTAACTTCTCCTTGCTCCTCGAACGGTTCAGATAACCGAAGAGAACCTTCAACGTATGTTCGCGGAAGCTTCAAGAGGATCAACTTCTCCTTGCTCCTCGAACGGTTCAGATAACCGAAGAGGACCTTCAGCGTATGATCGCGGAAGCTTCAACAGGATCAACTTCGACTTGCTCTTCGAACGGTTCAAATAACCGATGAGGACCTTCAGCGTATGATTGCGGAAGCTTCAACTCGTGCCACTGAAGTAGTGGCACCATACATCACCACAACGGGAGTCAACGCTCCTCCTCGCGAGGCCCCACTGTGTCCTCAACAAGATCCATTTGTCCTTGCTCCTCTAACAGTTCAGACAACCGAAGAGGACCTTCAGCATATGACTGCGGAAGCTTCAAATCGTGCTGCAACTGAAGCAATGGCACAATACATCGCCATAGCAGGACCCAACGCTCCTCTTGCGGCTCCACCAGTGGCACAACCACCGCTATAAGGTAACAATCACCAAGCAACCGTTTCTTGGGCATCCACTTCGGACCATAAGTCTCGAATGTAACAACCCACTCATCACCGAGAAGCGCAAACCGCACAACACCGCCCACATTCACATCCGAGAAGCAACGCCTCTCCCTTACGAGCTCATCCTTCCAATGATGTCAACGATACTTGGAATCCTTCAAAACCATAACAGGGTTCGTGATCGCCTCATCCTAATTTGGGGGGCTATCCCACCCCAAAGTTGGGCATCTCATCCCATTAGTTGGACATCTCATCACAAGGGTGGTACATCTCTTTACCTTTCAACCCCAAGGTTTTCACATCCCATCTCAAGAGCTGGGTCTGATCTCACTAGCCCAAGGATAAGACATCCCTCGAAGGGATGGAAATCAACCACCTCAAAAAAAAAAAAAAAAAAAAAAACTTGGCACAATTCCCAAGGCAGTCGCAGGCACAATTTCTGAGGCGTACGCGCGGCACACTTCCTGACGCACCCGCACGACACGCTTCCCGAGGCAATCTCGTGGTACACTACTCGAGACACTCGCACGACACGCTTCCCGATAAAAAAAATGGTTTCAATTCCCGAGATAACTACCTGTACGCTTCCCGATGCGCACGCGCGACATGCTTCTGAGGCACTAGCGCGACATGCTTCCCGAGGCAAAAAAAATGGGTGCACAATTCCCGAGGCAGTCGCTAGCAAGATTCCCGATGCGGGCGCACGACACGCTTCCAGAGGCGAAAAAAAACACTCGACAAGGTCTAACGGAACACTACAGCATCGATATACTCTCAACTTGAACCGGCATCAATCGCACAACACACGCCCCGATATCTCCAACCGCGCTACGCGCGCGTGCTCCTCCTTCCCGCACGCTCTTCACTGCGGGACCTCCATCCGCGACATCGATCCACGTGATCCTTCACCAGGCGACGTCGATCCATGAGCTTCATCCATCGCGTGATTTCGATCCACGCATGCGACCTAGATACGTACGTCGCTCCACAGCCGAAGCGATCCAACTCGCTCAGTACTACGAGCCCGTTGCGAGGCAACTCCCACGAGGAGCCAATTCGCTTGGTACTACGACCTCTCTGCGAGCCAACTCCTACGAGGAGCTAACTCGCTTTCTACTACGACCTCGCTGCGAGACAATCCACGCGCTCCTGCGTCGCGCGTCATCCAACGCTTCAACAGTCTCGCTACGAGATAACTCCCTCGGGGAGACAACTCGTTCGCAATCAGTGAATAAACAAATTCACTACACAATCATGATCTCAAGTTAGAACAATTACAACCCTAGAACCACTTAGAGATATTATGAGAATCTATATAGCCTGGTCAACTCGATTACTCAAATTTCTCTACTTGTTTTCGACGGGTCCTTCATTAAAACGTGGCCACGGTCCTAGTATACTTACGACCCATGAGGTCTAACAAGGGGCACGATCCCCATCAAAAAATCTTGAGAGCGTGATCTCCTCATCGAGTACATCACGCGCAAGGCTATATGTAAACACATACAAGCAACGCGTCAAACCATTGACAATGTCAATAAAACAACTCACACGAGGAGATAACTTGCTCCGACTACATTGTCGCGAGACAACTCCCACGGTGAGATAACTCGATCAACTTTAATACCCTGCGACGAGACAATTTCCCACGAGGAGATTACTCGCTATGCGCTACTACATCGTCACGAGACAACTCCGACGACTCAAGTAACATGCATCGCGACAATTTGGTCGCGTCCCGCGCTATCGTTGCAATACTCTGGCCACGCGCCAATACGCCCTTCCGACCCACGCTCCAACGCGTTCTCGCACACCACCAAGCCATATGCTAACGCGAGACCACTAAAATTTTTACTCTTGACACGATCTGGAATTCATTCCAACATGGCCCCCACATCGACTCGAGAGTGGGTGGCTTAATAATATGCGTAATTGGGCCAACCCAATGGGCCTACAATTTATTTACTTACGGGGCCACGAGCTCAAAATTGAAGACCACTACCACCGAAGCCCAATCACCTTCAAATAAGGTTTGGGACCGACAATCTCAACTAATGTATAAATAAAGGTTTTAACTCATTCCTTAAGGTACATCCTATTATTTGAGAATACTATAACATGTATTCTCTGGACTATTTCTAATGTCCGCACGTTTGATTTGAGCGTCGAAGGGGGCGTGTAATTAACGCTCTACTTTACTTTTTTTTTTCCTTTTTTCTTTGTTATACGCTGTTTGTCGTTTTTTTTCCTTTTTCTTTTCTCTCTTTTACATGTAAAATTTATTTATTTTTTATTTTCTTTGTCTTTTTTTTTTATATTATTTTATTATTTTGTTTTATTTCATTTATTTAATTACATAATTTAATATAACATAATTTCAATAAAATCAACACTTGTAAATAAAGACTTTTAATATTTTTTCATTTCTTTCCTTTTATTTTTTTATTTCCTTTTAAATTATATCGTTATTCCTAATTTTATTATTATTTTATATTGTTTCTTTATTTGATTTGATTTTGTTTCTTTATTTAGTTTTATTTTATTTTATTTTTTAATATATTTCTTTTATAATTGTAAAAATTAGAAAAAAAACAACAAATACAATTATTTTACTTTTAATTATAAATTTGAAATAACAACATAATAATAAAACGAAACACTTAATTCGTAAATAAAAACTTAAGTAAAATTATTACATTTTTCCATTGTGTCTTGCCCACGCATGAGCTATTAAATCACGCTGAAGGTTACGATTTACTTCAACTGATCGCATTGTGTGACGACGTCTCATATAATCACTTACGGATATGCCACTTGTTCTTGGGTGTAAATCTAATTCCTCATTTCTATCATAACTGTTGGCACGAGCTCTGCGAGATGTGGCTGGGTTGTTGTCATGGTCATCTGACTCAACATCAGCGTAATCATCTCGTTCGTCTTCCACAATCATATTGTGGAATACGATACATGTCATCATAATATTTCTTAGGTCCTTTGGATCCCACCCTCTTCCAGGCTGCTTCACTATAGCAAATCGGGCTTGAAGAATTCCAAAAGCTCATTCAACATCCTTGTGGTATGCTTCTTGCTTTTTTTAGAACAACTGTTCTTGATGTGTTCTCGGCTGCTTAATGGATTGAATTAACGTACCCCATTTTGGGTATATGATATCAGCAAGATAGTATGCCATGTAGTGGTCTTTTTCATTTACCTGATAGTGAACTCTTGGGGAAATTCCCTGAACAAGGTGATCGAACAAGGGTGAACGACCCAAGACAGTAATATCGTTTTGTGAACTGGGTACGCCTAAGAATGTATACCATATCCAAGTGTCAGATGAAGCCACTGCTTCGAGAATAATTGTGGGTTTATGTTTTCTCCCTGAAAAGCTCCCCTGCCATGCAGTTGGACAATTTTTCAATGTCCTGTGCATACAGTCTAGTGACCCGGTCATTCCAGGGAACCCGCGTCGTTCTGCTTTGTCAAGTAGCCTTGTCAGATCTGCGTTTGTCGGAGCACGAAGGTACTGATCTTTATACAACCGCAAAATTGTTTTGCAAAATTCGCGCAAGGTCTTGGTTGCGGTCGTCTCTGCCATATGGAAAGTTTCGTCAATGGAATCAGCAGAGCATGCGTAAGCCAACATTCGCGTAGCAACTGTAACCTTTTGGAGTGATGAGAATCCTAATTTGTGGGACCTATCAAGTTTTCTTTGAAAATATGGATTCAAGCGCTCGCAATCCTCAACCAAACGTAATAGTAAATGACGCTTCATTCGGAACCGGCGTCTGACATCATCTGCATAAAAATCAGGGTTGTCAACGACGTAATGATTCATGAGTTGTTCGTGTTTACCTTTTCGGTCGCGAGGTTTATATTTGCGTCCAGGAACAGAGCCACCGTGTACAACCTCTTGATTAACGGCTGCTTCATATGTAGACGAGCAAGTATATCTGTTTCGTTGTCTTCTTCAAGTATTTGCTCATTATACGCAACACAATCGAATTGATTAGAACTCGAACCATAATTCATTATTGAAATATTTTGCTCGTAAAATGATTAAATGTATATATTGATGATGAAATATTTTATTGATTGAAACCATTTAAATAAGGAAGACAAGACTGTAAAAAAAATTATCTGTAGACGTAATATAGACATAATATGGAGAACAAATCGCTAGGTGACACATCATATTAATTATCATGTCTCTTTTTTCCTTTTTTTTTTTTTTGTTCAAAATTATTTTCTCCCACCACATATTTTGTCTCCCAGATTGCAGATAACATCTTAATTGAGAGATGGTGTTGATAACGACTATACAAATTTGATAGTGACTATACAAACTTTTGAATTGAAATTTTACTTTTTTCTTTTGCAGATTTTACTTTTGTCTTTTCGGATTTACTCTGACCTTTCATATTTTACTTGTGCCCTTTCAAATTAACTTTTACCCTTTCGAAATTACCCTAACCTTTCATATTTTACTTGTATCCTTTCAATTTTTACTTTGCCCTTTCAAAATTTTACATTGTCTTCTACACTTCTTTACACACAATGATTTCTCTATATAATGAGAAGGGATATGTTAGACAATAATACACATCTTCACATCTACACTTATTTGAGAAAGACATCTATTTTTTATATGGCTCCCACTAAAGGTTGCTTAGAAGATGAAGATGTAGCTCTTACGAAAGCCTACATTGCGGTCTCGGATGATCCAATTCACGGGATTAACCAAACTGAAGGAGGTATGTGGAAGCAAGGTATGTCTACCATGAAACAAATTCTTGATGAGGAGGGAATTACATATAATATTAGAACAAAAAATGCCGTACTTAGTCGGTGGAGAAAACAAATTTATAAGTATTTGAGCTACTGGTATTCGGCAACTACATTAAGCATCAAGAGTTTGCGGTAGCGGAGGAAACCTGGTCGATGAGATAAATGTTATGATAATGTAGTATTTTGTATTATTTATATATTTGCATGAAGTATATTAATTTTTAATTTGTATTTGTAGTATACTCTGACATTGACTATCTATCGAAGAAATACTAAAAAAACTTTCAACTTGCAACGTTGTTGGGAAGTTGGTATGAATTGGATGAAGTTAAATGCGCAAGAAGATATGCTGGATGAAATTGAAATGGAGTCATTTCATTCGGAGTCCGCACTTCCTTCATCTCAACCAATGAATTCCCCACCAAGTTATTCTCCACCACCGTATATTTTACGGGATGAACTACCATCAGTGGATTCACATACTGACCAACGTAGTAAGAGACTTATCGGATCGAAAAAAGCCCATAAAGGCAAAGAAAAGGCGTCGCCTAGTTCTAATGCGGAATCTAATTATAGTAATCAAGTACAAATACTAGAGGCCGGACGAAAGTTTAGGCATGATCAAAACATTGCAATCCAACAAATGCAAGAAGAACATAGAGTTATGGCAATGGATACAAGTGATTGCACTCCAGGTACAAAAGCATATTGGAAGTCGAAAAGAAAAGAGATACAAAGGAAACAAATCGTAAAAAACTTATTTGAAAGTTCTTCGGCCCATTTAGACGACGACGGATTTAATCCGTTTGATTAATCTCCCTTCTTCGATTTATATGGGTACTTTTTTCCTTATGTCGGCCCACAAGGTTTTTGACGAGGCCCATTCGTTATTTCATAAATATAAATCGAATAACAACTTTTTGGCCCCAAAAAAAAAAAAAAACAAAAAAAAAAAAAAGAAAAACCAAAAACAATTCCTTATTCAATTAATTATTATTTTTTGTTTGTAGTAATCGGTATTATCCTAGTTGTTTTCGGATTCTTGTTGTATTAATCGATATTATCCTTGTTGTTTTTCAAATGTTGTATTAATGGTGGATATTATCCTTGTTGTTTTTCAAATGTTGTATTAATGGTTATTATTCTTGTTTTTTTTTCAATTATTGAATTAGTTGAAGATTTTACTTCTTTACTTTTATTTGAATATTGAATTATTATAATTAAATTATTATTATTATTATTGTTATTATTTATAATCATTATTTTTATTATTAATTATTATTATTATTATTATTATTATTATTATTATTATTATTATTATTATTATTATTATTATTATTATTATTATTATTATTATTATTATTATTATTATTATTATTATTATTATTATTATTATTATTATTATTATTATTATTATTATTGTGGTTGTTATTATTATTTTATTATTATTATAGTGGTGAGAGTGAGAATTGGAAAAAAAGTAATAAAAGACCGAACGGTTGGAAACGACGTAGGTAGAGGGAGGGGGAGGGGGAGGGGAGGGGGAAACCCCCCCTCTCCATTGGTGATGCTCTAACATGACCAGCCAACTCCTCACTAGATCACTAACCTACCCCATGTCTTTCCATTTGTGTTAGTGGTAGAGTAACTTCTTTTGTAACTTGTAACTTCCGGTGGCTTTTTCACCTACATAATGGAACTCTCCCTCCCCCAATATTACACCCTTATTAATCTCTCTACGGATTTTTGTCTTTGTATTCTCTCTCTATCTTTTATTATTGTTGTCATACTTTATTTTCCACAATCAGTAAACCGAAGAGCAATACCATTAGGGCGATTTACAACACGTTATCAGCACGAATTGCTCGCGATGATCGTCGAAGAACAATTGTTCCTGGGGCTAGAATACTTGGAGAAATTTTGAGCGTGGTTTGTTGGTGGTAATACCTACACGCAAGTGCACGTATCGTACAAGTAATATAGTGGACTAAAAGTCCGGATATCGATCCCACAAATAATATTTCATTATTTAATCATAGACGCTAAATCCTAGCAATTATTATCAAGTCCACCCTACACAGTCGAATTTGGAAAAAATTAACTAAATTAAAAAGCAAAAACGAGAAAGCAATTTAAAACGAAGATTTAACTAGAGAAAGCAAGCCTAGGATTTTATTCTTCCCCCTATGTGATTAATACTCCCCAATTCCTTCAATTATGCAAGTAATTAACTCGAATTATTAACCTGTGATGCTAAATTAATCATAACTTGCTTCCGCGTGTATTACGATTCTAATACTCTAGATTCAATTAATGTATTCCTACGCAATTAATTCTAGAACACAACATTAAGCACAAATCTCAATAATGGCTACATAAGAGTTTAACTATATTCCTATATTAATACCACAAAGGCTCTTCCACCACAGTTCTAATTATTAACCCGATCTTCCGATTCATGCGATTAACGATAACATAAAAGCACATAAAGTGGCCAGTTTCATGAACTTAATAAAACAAGTAGAAGAAATAATCTGGAATTAAAACTTGCATAAAATCATAAAATTGGGTTCATAAATCCCACATAGGGTTCAAAATAAAATCCTAGAAATGAGAAAATTAGCTACTCATGATTAAAGTAAAAACGCAAATAAAATAAATCATAAACGATAAATCTATGCTTGGAGTCTTCGAATTCTTCGTCTTTGTTATTGATTTATTGCTCTTGAAATTGCGTAAAAGATGGATCCCCAATTGTGTGCTTGGCATGGTCTTATATAGGGTGAAAAACTTGGAGAAGACAGTTTCCTTGTGCAATTAAAATCCCTTTACTTCTTCGTAATCTCGGACGGCCGTCCTAAATTTTGTACTAAAACTCGGACGGTCGTCTGGGCTATAAATCTTCAGATTTTTTACTTCTTCACGTTTGGCCCATATTTTCTTCAAAATTGCAGTTTTTACACCATACTTTTCCAATTCTTCAATTTGTACATAAAATACAATAAATCAACATTTTAAGCACCAATTATCGTTAAAACACACCAAAAGCTCCAATTAAGAGGTACGATTAAGTGTAAAAATATACACTTAACATGGTTCGTTTGTGAGACGGTGATCTACTTTCGTAAAACGTATAATCTTCTCTGAAGTATCTGAATTTTTATCAATTTTCAAGTAAGCCTTAAACCCTTGAAATTATTTATTATATGATCTATTTGTCAATATGAGTAATATGTAATATTCTTGTAGAATGATTTCACTATGAATATTTTGTGTACATGTTTGGACATTTAATGTTATTTGACCAGTGAATAAAATCATCCCTCTGAATATTATGCGTGCATGAAACAATCGGTTTGACTAATAATCATGAACTGTTTGAAATATTTTTGAAATAAATATGAATTATATGCGAGTCATATAGGCTATATGTGGCTTTATCACGTCATATGCAAATTTCATGACATAAAAGTAATATACAATAATTTGATTCGCATGTATACTTTGTCTATGTATGATAGGATGACACATTTGAGCAAACTTGATTTCACTCATTTGAATGTATCTGATGAGAACTACGTGAGTTGGACAATCGGTAAGATCCATCTCACTAGTAAGAAACTGATGATGGCTATTGTCAAAGAAAAAAGCTGCTTAACGAAGCCCAGAAGGCTGAAGCTATGACTCTGATTAGGAGCCACTTAGATGAGGTCCTCCATTTGGACTACTCATCGATTGAGGATCCCCAAATACTATAGGATGCCATGGCTAGTAGATTTGATCACCAAAAAACAATCTTCTTCCCTGAAGCAAGAAACAAATGGATTCACTTACGGTTTATGGACTTCAAAACCGTTAACGAGTATAACTCTGAATTATGTCACATCAAATCCACCCTGGAGTATTGTGGAGAGAAACTAACTGATGCTGAGATTCTGGAAAAGACATACTCTACATTAATCCATGCCTCACATATGATACTATCTCAACAGTACAGAGCCAAGAACTATACTCTGTTTTCAGAGTTGGTCACAGTTCTGCTCCTCGCCGAGAAGAACCATGATCTTCTTTTGAAGAACAACCAGGCTCGTCCAGTTGGTACTCGACCTTTGCCAGAAGCAAATTTGGTCGATCGAAATCCTCAACCTTTGCCAGAAGCAAATTTGTCAACAGAAATAACCGTGGAGAAGGCAGAGGTCTGGGGTTCAATCGTCGAGTGAGAGGACGGGGTAATAGGGGCGGACATTTTCCTTCTAATAGGCCACCTAATGGTCCCCCACAGTATGGGCAAAGGGGGAATATGCCAAGAGGAGGTAACAATGCTCAACCTAGAGTTGCGCAGCAGAATAGAGCCCCGAATCAGAATCAAAATCAGAACAGAGATACATGTCATAGATGTGGTGGAACTGGACATTGGTCACGCACCTATCGTGCGAGGAACGTTATGGTTGGTTGGGTAAATAACAATACACCACGGGAGACCAACTTGGTTGTGATAGACGTTCTCAATGAGGAGCCCATTGCTCCACTCCCAAATCTGGGCACATTTGACCCAGTGACCCAGTTTGGAATATGATTGGAGTGTTATTTTATGATCTTAGACATTATGTTCTTTTATGTTTTTAGTTTATCAGTTTTAAGATATGTTGTTTATTTGGTCATGCTTATTGTTGGCACCAGATTTCTGTTAGTGAAGATTGAAGAAATCCGCCATACGTGGAAATTAAAGATTGGCAAAGATTTGTTTTCCATGTTTATTTTGGAATTAATTAGAGTCCTATTCTTGTAATATTTTTATTATGACTTAGATTTATTTCCATGTATTATATTCTAGTTAGGTATCTTTTGTACTTATCTAGAATAGAAGTAGAAATCGACTAGGATTCTATTACCTAGTTAAATCGATTTCTTAGGGCCCAAGTTAGGTTTAGGGTGGTGATTTCGTGCCTATATAAGGCCCTCAACCTCATATGAGTCCCATGGAGCTTTAATAAGAAAAATCCCAGCATAAAGGCTTTGAAGGGTGCAGCCCGTGCTGCAGCCCTGTCGGCACATCAGGTGTGGCAACATAACAGGTTTCTTCTACCAGGCCATAAAGAAGATCGGCATTTCAGGAGAAGTGCTTAAAAGATCTCGGGAGAGGTCGATCCGCCGTTTGAAGGAAGTTCAACATTGGAGGAAGTCCAAGAGTGCGGAGGAGGAATTGCTTTGATTATCAACAAGTTCGAGTCGTGTGCAAGAACGGCATATAACATAAAGAGGGAGTGTTTAGTGTTTTTATTAAGTCCTATTAATGTACACTTAAATCTGAACTAGTTTTGCAAGTCCTCGTGGATGTAGGGTACATTTGTATCCGAACCACATTAAATTCTTGTGTTCTTTATTCTGCTTTTAGTAGGTTAGTTACTGTGACAACACAAAATTCCGTTACCACACGTAATGTCGTAACACGTAGTCTGTCTCAACAGATGAGTAGATATTCATAGGCATTTAAAATCTACACTTATGAACCAATTTCGTATTTGGATTATGTTTGTGCTTTATTTTTTGGACTATATTTTATGTGGTTATGTTTTAATTTAGTTTTTATGGTACTCGGTAGAGTTATCTTGTTTGGATTTTATTAAAGTACTTTCAATTGCGGAATATATGATTAGATTTATTTATCTTTCTAGACATGGCATGTGGGGATGAATGTCTGGCACATAGTGCGACAACGCACACTATCCTTAGGGATAAGTCATATTTTGTTAGTTTAAGTCATATTTTGTTAGTTTCATGTCTACTAAGACTTCTTTGACTACTATATCAGGCACATCTAGTATGATAGATGGTTATGGTGATGCCCATATTATGTGTTACCTCATGGCACAATTCTGACCATTAGAGAAGCTCTTTATTCTCCACGTTCTAGTAGAACGATGATGAATTTTAAAGATATTCGAGCCAATGGTTATCATGTTGAAACAACTGATGAAAAGGGACTTTCGATAGGGTTATATAGGACCAAAATTCGAGTCCAGAAGCACACCTTGTCGATCGCTCGAAGTCTAGTGATCCGAGCAAATATTTTCTACGGCATGACCGACTGGGACATCCGGGTCAAAGTGTGATGCGCCGAATTATTAACACATCTATTGGGCATCCACTAATGAATAAGGATCTTGTACACAATGATAAGATATGTGTATCATGTTCTATTGGAAAACTTGATCCTATGCCAGATTATGCACAAACTCATAAAGATTCTCTTGGATTCTTGGAACGAATCCAAGCAGATATGTGGCCCCATCTCACCACCATGTGGACCTTTTCAATATTTTTTGGTTATGGTTGATGCTTCGACTAAGTGGTCACATGTTGGTTTGTTGTCTACGAGGAATGTTTCTTATGCTAAACTCCTCTCTCAAATAATAAGATTGAGAGCACACTATCCACATTATCCCATTAAGTCTATTCGACTGGATAATGCTGCAGAGTTTACGTCGCGGTCTTTCGACGAATATTGCATGTCCTTAGGTATTGACATAGAATATCCTGTAGCACATGTTCATACCCAAAATGGCCTTGCAGAGGCATTTATTAAGACTTTACAGAGGATTGCACGAACTTTGGTAATGCGCACCAAACTTCCAATCTCTGCTTGGGGCTATGCAGTATTGCACGCAGCTATGTTATTGCGATTGAGGCCCACTACAACCCAACCATATTCTGCGTTACAGTTGGTATCCATAAATACACCAAACGCTTCTCATTTACGCACATTTGGGTGTGCAGTTTATGTGCCGATTGCTCCACCACAACGGACCAAGATGGGACCTCAACGTAGATTGGGCATTTATGTTGGTTATATATCACCATCTATAATACGATATTTAGAACCCTTGACAGACGATCTCTTTACCGCTCGATTCGCGGACTGTCAGTTTGATGAGACCGTCTTCCTGCCGTTAGGGGGAGAAAAAAATGTTCCTGAAGAACGGTGTGAAGTCGTGTGGAATAACCCCACTGTGTCTCATCGCGATCCCCCTACTTCATGCAGAGAGTTTGAAGTACGTACACTCATAGATCTACAAAAAGTAGCCAATAATATGCTACACTCATTTTCTGACTTAGAAAAAGTGACGATATCTCATATACCAGCTATAAACGTGCCTGCAAGGATAGATGTCCCAGAAGGACAAAACGTGGGAAGGCCATCAGTCCTTGCTAACCAATCATATATCCCTGCCCAGAAGAGGGGGAGACCAATTGGATCAAAGGATTCTCATCCCCGGAAGCGGATGAATGCCCAACAGTTGAATGCGGTTAGCATTAGTAACAATGGGATCCCACCCGATCCATCTCATGAAATAGTTCCGGACTATGGAACCGTCTTGGAGACAAAATCAGGGACGCCTCGACATTAGTATCCATTCTGGAGAATAGAGAAATCTCGGTTAGTTATTCACGCATGAATGAGTTGTGGCATCGGGATGAAATAATCATCAATGATTTGTTTGCTTACACAGTAGCTACTGAAATTGTATCGAGTGATGATATTGAGCCTCGATCAATTGATGAATGTAAACAGAGGGATGATTGGCCGAATTGGGAGAAAACAATCCAGGCTGAGTTTGACTCATTGGTAAAAAGGGGAGTGTTTGGGCCGGTAGCTCCTACACCTCCTGGAGTTATACCCGTGGGATATAAATGGGTATTCATAAGGAAAATAAATGAGAAAAACGAGATTGTGAGATATAAGGCTCATCTCGTAGCACAAGGCTTTTCTCAGCGACCTAGGATTGACTTTGAGGAGACATATTCTCTTGTTATGGATGTTATTACATTCAGATATGTAGTCAGTTTGCTTGTATCCGAGGAACTGACTATGCAGCTCATGGATGTGGTCACAGCTTATCTATATGGGGATCTAGATACGAGTATATATATGAAAGTTCTTGAAGGACTTTGACTACCCGAAGCAATTAGTTCCAGACCACGGAACACGATCTCAGTTAGGTTGACACATTCACTTTGTTGGGAATCAGGCACGTGTACGCAGCAGAAAACAAAAATTTTACGTGAAATAAACAATTTAGTTCACATAATCACATGCTCGATTCGAATTAAAAAATTAATTGCGTACATTTGCGTTTCCAATGATAATTAAAAAGAACAATCATCCGTATTAATATTCGACAATAAATCACATAGCATGCTCCCAGTAAATTATAAATTTCATATAAACACGAAACATATATTAATTCACGAAAAACATACTGCGAATACAAACACATATAATTTGATCTAATTAAATTAACACCTAACGAATATCGTATCTGAAAATTTACCTCTTGAAGCGTGAGGCATGCGCTCGGATCGAAGCAAACTGCCACGGAAGCCAATCTGTGCATATGGGAGCGGCGGCAGTGAAGCGATGGCGATGGACGCGCTGGCAGCAGCGGCGCGTGTGGATCACGCGCTATCTTCGGGCGGCGCGTGCGACGTCTGCTCGGCATATGCTTCTCGACGATTGACTCCTTGATCTTTCTCCTCTCGGATTTCACCTCGTATACCGAAATCAACTAACTACGTGGCACTAGACACGTAAAAGTCAGAAAAATGGAAGAATAAAAATAAGAGAAAAATACTACCGATAGTATTTTAGGCGCGTGGGCCAACACCGGCGACGGCGGCGACGATTGGCGGCGATGGCGGCGGCGGCGGAAGAGAGAGAGATCGGCCGTGTGAGATTTGAGCGGCTAGGGTTTTGTGTATGGTGCAAGACCTATAAATCATATATTTATAGTGTCTTGTATAAAAGCCCTAACGGGCTTAAGTTGGACCGAGCCCAACAGCTTACGTTCGTTAGTTCTTTACTCGCTCATTTCTAACAACTCAATGATTGGAAAATTGTAACAATTACATTTTCGGAATCATTGTAACGTCCTCCTCATTACGAGTGTCAGTTCTCGATTTCCAATTTCTAAAAGTGGAAACCCTAATTCAGTTGACTTTCTAAATTTGGAAACTTCCCGATTTAGAAAGTTCACTGAGATGTTCGCCTATTCTTTTCCTTTTCTTATTCTCATTCATAGTTCCAAATTAAGAATGTTGGACTCAATCATATTGACTTCCAATCATGCAAAGATTAAACATTTTTATCTTTGACCGTTTATTCAAAGATCTCGAGTGCGCGAGCAGTGTGACCCTCGATGGTTCAGGTATAAGCTAGTCGTGTTCACAATCCTTTGTGGTCTAAACTCGTCCCTTAGAGTTATGATTAAGATGAAGCTCATTTCACCTTAATCACCCAACGAATCATGATTGACATCTAGCAACTACGCGTCATGATTCCCTATATACAAATGAAGTGCCTGTAAGAAACTTTTGATATAGTTAACATTCAGTACGATCCATTCAATTCATATGTCCCGATTGAACTAGAGGAATTGGTTCATCGAGACCTCCTTAGTAGTTCAATAATTGTGCGATCGTTCTAAGTGTTGTAGTTGGTACGTGCATGACTTAGAGAATCGAATTCTTTAATCATCACATAGTCAGCTCTGGCCAGAGCCTTAGAGATTACAAACTATGAGAACACAAAGGACATCAAAGACTATTCTAGCGATCGAATCCCCGACTACAATGCACAGACCTCCCACTAGATTTCGGACTGCACGAACACTGGCCCTTGGGGCGGTCCTCGGTGGAACTCAGGGACAGGTCACGATACAGCTGGTCCTCTAGTGAAGTCACGGTGATGTCTAGGTCATGAGGACTAATGATGTACAATTGTACCATAGATATCTCTACTCGGTTATTGAGAACCACTTAGAGATTTCTAGGGTGAGGGAGTTTAGTGAATTTGTCAACTTACGAGCACCCACTTATGCATGGCGATATCACAATACCGTTTACTGATGAGATGCAGTACACATACACTAAGTGCTAGTCTCTTAATGGGAAAGGCCGATATCCTCATTGGTGGCGTAACCCTTCGACTAGGAACACATTTAACAGTTATAATACTAAAGTAAATATCTCACGATCCTAAAGATCAATTACTAGTACTTGTAATAACTGTAAGGACTATATCTATGTTTGAGACAAAGGGACAAAGATATAGAATGCCAAGATGTTTTTATCATAAATACGAAAAAAGATTGTTTATTACAAGAATAAATGGAAAGACCACAGCCACAAGTTGGCTTGTTGGTCACCTACTCTAACATACTTTATGGTTTGAAACAATCTGGAAGAATGTGGTATAATTGCCTAAGTGAATAGTTGCTCGAAAGGGGATACGCGAACAATGATATTTGTCCTTGCGTGTTTATTAAGAAAACATGTTCTAGGTTTGCTGTTGTAGCAGTTTATGTTGATCACCTAAGGGAATACTTGCTCGGAAGGGGATACGTGAACAATGATATTTTTCCTTGCGTGTTTATTAAGAAAAAAATGTTATGGGTTTGTTGTTGTAGCAGATTATGTTGATCATATGAATTTGATTGGGACTCCTGAAGAAGTCCGTGAAACACCCCAACTCCTAAAACATGAGTTTGAGATGAAAGATCTCGGTAGGACTAATTTCTGTCTCGGACTTGAGATAGTACACCGTGCTGATGGAATTTTGGTCCATCAATCGAACTACATCCAGAAGATGTTAAGACGCTTTAATGTGGATAAAGCGAAACCATCGAGCAAGCCTATGGAAGTCCGATCATTGGATATGTCGAAAGATCCGTTCTGTCCTACGGAGGAAGACGAAGAAGTGTTAGCACCTGAAGTGCCGTACCTAAGTGCAATAGGCACATTATTGTACTTAGCTCAATGTACTCGACCTGATATCGCATTTGCGGTAAATTTGCTAGCAAGGTTTAGCTCAACACCAACACGCCGCCATTGGAATGGTGTAATGGACGTTTTTCGTTACCTTAAGGGTTCAATAGACATGTTGTTCTATCAGACCCACACAAAGCTCATTACCAAACTGGATATGTGTTTATAATTGGGAACACATCTGTGTCTTGGAGGTCTACAAAACATACTTTAGTTGCCACATCATCGAATCATGCAGAGATTTTAGCACGTCACGAGGCAGTGCGTGAATGTACTTGGCTTAGAGCCATGAATGGGCATATTCGAGATTCATGTGGATTGGCTACCATAGAAGATCATACGATCATATTCGAGGATAATGCAGTGTGCATTGAGCAAATGAAGACGGGCTTCATTAAAGGTGACAGCACCAAGCACCAAGCATATAGCTCCAAAAAAATTCTTCAATGAACAACAACAAGAGCTCAAACAAATAATGATCCAGTTGATCAGAAGTCAGGATAATTGCGCTGATTTATTTACTAAGTCATTACCTAAAGTCACTTTTGAAAAGCATGTTATGGCTATTGGCCTGCGTAGATTATCTAAGCTCGCCCCCTTATAGACATCAGGAGGAGTTAACTTGAGGGGGAGTACCCTGTAGGTACTCAGTATCCAGAAGATACCTAAATGCTCTGTTGTACTCTTTTTCCTTTTTGCGGGATTATTATCCCACAGGGTTTTTGGTTACCCGCTAAGGTTTTAATGAGGCAATATATGGTGATTGGAAAGATTGTGCGTTGTACTCTTTTTCCTAACCGAGGTTGTTTTGTCCCACTGGGTTTTATTACTCGAAAGGTTTTAATGAGACAACATGAAATGCACAATAGCGGTTTTGATAGGAATCCCCAAGGGGAAGTGTTGTAAATAATATGTTTGTGGGGTTTCCTAATATAACCACCCAACTCCCCACTAGATCACTAACCTACCCCATGTCTTTCCATTTGTGTTAGTGGTAGAGTAACTTCTTTTGTAACTTCTCTTGTAACTTCCGGTGGTTTTTTCACCTATATAATGGAACTCTCCGTCCCCCAATATTACACCCTTATTAATCTCTCTACGGATTTTTGTCTTTGTATTCTCCATCTATCTTTTATTATTGTTGTCCTACTTTATTTTCCACAATCATCAAACCGAAGAGCAATACCATTAGGGCGATTTACAACATAAAGAGATTTATAAGCAGGGGCGGCCCTGGCCCAGGGCGAGCAGGGCCCAGGCCCAGGGCCCACTTTCCAGTGGGGCCCAAAAATATTATATTTTTTATTATTATTTTATAATTATTTTTCTTTTCTCTTCTTCCAACCCCTATTCTCTTCATCTCTTAACTTTTCAACCCCTACTTTCCACATTAATTTTTTTGACCCAGTCCATTTTGTCCTTTATCTCTCTCTATTTTTTTTCACCTAGTCTCTTTTGTCCTCTTACCCTTTCTCTCTTATTTACATTGTTTTACTCTAATTTAATTTTTCTAATTTAATTTTTCTTGCACTCCTATATAATTCTCTATTGTTAGTTGCTACAGTTTAAACTTAATTGTTTTTTCCATGTTATTGTTGTTTTTATTTCTTAAAATAAAATTATTTTTCTTAAATTAAAAAACTTTTTTCTAATACCCATTTTTATTTAATACATCCATATCTTACACATACGTATATATATATATATATATATGTATATATATATATATATATATGTATATATATATATATATATATATGTATATATATATATATATATATATATATATGTATATATATATATATATATATATATATATATATATATATATATATAATTTTTTTTTTTAATATATATATATATATATATATATTGCCCAGGGCCCTCCAATTACCCTGGACCGGCCCTGTTTAATAGTAATAGTAACAGATAAGTTCAAATGCTAACGGATATTAACTGTTAAAAATCTCTAACGGACATATCCGTTAGAAATTAAAACTTTATACCGTTAGAAAATACTATTTGGTGTAGGTAGTGTATTTATTCATACAGTGATAAATACTCAAATACTCAGCCTACGCTCTTTGTGTAAGTTCTCTATGTGTTGTGAAGTGAATCTATTAATGTAGTGTGTTGAATTTGAATGCCTATGAAAGTCCACTCTTCTGTTGAGACAGACTACGTGTTACGACATTAGGTGTGGTAACAGAATCTTGTGTTGTCACAGTAATAAATCTACTAAAAGCAAAATAAAGAACACAAGAATTTAATGTGATTCGGATACAAATGTACCCTACATCCACGAGGACTTGCAAAACTAGTTCAGATTTAAGTGTACATTAATAGGACTTAATAAAACACTAAAGACTCCCTCTTTATGTGATACGCCGTTCTTGCACACGACTCGAACTTGTTGATAATCAAAGCAATTCCTCCTCCGCACTCTTGGACTTCCTCCAATGTTGAACTTCCTTCAAACGGCGGATCGACCTCTCCCGAGATCTTTTAAGCACTTCTCCCGAAACGCCGATCTTCTTTATGGCCTGGTAGAAGAAACCTGTTCTGTTGCCACACCTGCCGTGCAGACAGGGCTGCAGCACGGGCTGCACCCTTCAAAGCCTTTATGCTGGGATTTTTCTTATTAAAGCTCCATCGAACTCATATGAGGTTGAGGGCCTTATATAGGCACGAAATCCACCACCCTAAACCTAACTTGAGCCCTAAGAAATCGATTAACTAGGTAATAGAATCCTAGTCGATTTCTACTTCTATTCTAGATAAGTACAAAAGATACCTAACTAGAATATAATACATGGAAATAAATCTAAGTCCTAATAAAAATATAACAAGAATAGGACTCTAATTAATTCCAAAATAAACATGGAAAACAAATCTTTGCCAATCTTTAATTTCCACGTATGGCGGATTTCTTCAATCTTCACAAACGGAAATTTGGTGCCAACATAGTGCTTGTACTCAATGTGTAAGCTCCTCGGTCTAAACTATTTATGTGTTGAATGTATATGTTCATGTATTGTTAAGTTCTCAGTCTAAACTCTTCGGTTAAAATGTCAGTCTAAGTTGTTTGTGTAAACTGCCGGCCGTAAAAGTTAATTAGAAGACTTTAAGCAATATTCTATGAGAAATATTATATGGAGTTTAAACGATACAAAAATTCAATTAGAAGATTTTAAGCAAATAAAAAATATCTGCTAGAACTTTAAGCTACATAAATTAGTTTAGAGAGAGGAGAAGCTAATAATACCATTAATTAAACCAATATTTCTAAATAGTTGAAAATGAGAATTTAGCCATATAGAAATTCAATTTTCGCTTTCTCAGCAGTAATTCTTTTATTTTGTGTAAAGTGGTACAATTTTCGAGAAATTCTTACTTAGGTTTCATCAGTTGTCCATATCGCTTATATGTATGAACCAGTATGTTTCATGTGTCCTGCAAGCAATGGTCTAGCGGTTGGAGCAAGTGAGCATGTATCAATTGACTAAGGTTCGAATTCCCTTGCCAACAGCTACTAGGTCGATCGTAAGATTTATATGCTATTTGGTTGGCTGCGGATTTCCTCATTATGATTATGAGGTTGTTTTCCTCATAATCTATTTTTAAGTGTTTGCAAAATGATTTTTTGGTTTTTTTTTTTTTTGAAATAAGCAACAGCCTATGATTTTTAAGCATTCATAATTCTGCATTTTCTATTTAAGTTTATTTTCGAGTAAATTTGCAAACACTCTAAACTTTTAGAAATAAATACTTAAAAGTTAAAACCAACTTAATTCACAATCCATAACTTCTGCATTCAAACAAGCTTTTGCAAACACCACTTAAAAACTTACGAGTCAGCTTATGAGCTTTCCGACGCATAACTTATTTTTAAAATGTAACCATTAGTGCATTTATCATAAAAAATATAAGTAATATTAATTTAAAATGCTATTATTAATAGCAAGCAAAATAT
>NW_012193797.1:23737-92921 GCF_000504015.1 Erythranthe guttata | reverse complement strand
TCTCGCAACGCCTCCATGCATCATGTAGAGTTTCGAAAATATTAACCTCCAAGGTATTATATAATTACCCTAACCATGGTTTAGACAAATTCAGGGGGGGCGTCCGGCCCCGCCCCCTCTATAAGACAACTTTGTCCATGGTGGGGTTAATTAACAAGAATATTCAAGTGCTGATAATCCAGCTCAACACATTTGATTATATGTCTTCAAAGGTAGTTGGTTAAGGCAACAAAACTTAGTGTCTTAAAAGCCCTCTTTTTTCGATTCTTACAACCTCGGGCTGGTCTTCTCTTGTATACTACGTGCCATCGTTTCACAATTCGAGTCAAATGCTTCTGCCATCGGGAAAATTAAACCGGCATCACTATAACAAGAATCAAAAGAAAACATGGACTACGACCACTCGCTGAGTTTAGAATCACGAGTCCTACTTTTGCGTCAATTAATTCAATATTTCGATATTTTAGATATTGAGACTATGAGAAGTAAAAACGTAACTCTCGATTGCAATTGATTTCAAGGGCGGCTATAACAACCGAAATTAATCATAAAAGTGTACATGATAGGATAAAAAGGACTATATAGCTACAATCATAAGCCACAAACTAGTTGATGAACCTACCATATGCATTATGACCAAGCAATTCCCCTTCTAGAAAATAAATTACACAAGGGATCCAAGAAAATGTAATTATACCGTACTTCAAATGAACGGGAGTCGATCGAAATCTTATACGGAATTCAAATATAAAAAAAATCCCGAGAACCATTTTTTTGCAAATTTAACTTTCAACAAGACGTGCATCCTTAAGTTTTTAATTAGCGAATTCGTGTCAGCAGAAAAAAAAAAGCATGGGAAGATCGAGCGGTACATTTGGAATTAATCTAATTAAAAAAAATCGAAAACAATCAAATGTTCGAACAAAGAATATTCTCAATCTTTCATTCAATCCATGTTTCCGAGGAAAAAATATTTCTCTAATCCGAATTAGCCCTAGCGCACCCATATTCTAACAGCAATCGAAATTAAATACCATATCATTAAAAGAATTCGAGTAGATAAAAAATTCGACGAATTCAAATATCAGAATACATATAGAGAGAGGGGCGAAACGGGAAATCTTACACAGAGGAAGTATCAACAAAGACTTCATTGAGCACGTCGTCCTCACCATTCGCGAGGCCGAAAACCTCCGCATTATCCTTATCTTCATCGCTCGAAAATTCCCGTTTCCCCATTTTCGAATGCGCCGAGATAAATATCAACTTCTGGGCTCGGTCCATTCCGGCCCTCGAATGCGAATGGGCGCTAATCCACCTCATCAGAGACCAACTGCATTTAAACCCGCAAGAAGTTGCGTGCAGAAAAATTAACCTAACCGCCACCTTCCCTAACAACTTGAACTCCGTTAGATAAGTCTCCCACACGAGCCGACTGCTCTGAGGGTTCGCGATCTTCATTTTCCCCGTAATCGGATCCCTCTGCTTCAACTGCACAGCTTGAGCGTAAACGGGATCGAGCCCTTCGGTTCTCCATTTCATTAGCTCCATTAGTGCAATGTGAGCTTCTTCTCTCGATACGAGACGAGTTATTAGCCTGTCCACGTCTTTTTCTTGTTCGGGAGTTAGGTATTTGAACGGCGGCAGGTATTTGCCGCTGGCGTCTCTGATCAGATAGAGCGGGTCGAGTATGAAGGCGGCGGACCAAGCGGGGTGGTAATTCTTCTTGAACCTTTTATCGAGCACCTTGTCTGCGTGCCCTTCCGCAACGTGAAATTTCGAGCACCATTCTTTAATTTTTACCCGGAGCTCTTCCCATTGTGGGAGGCATTGCGCGATCCGTGGCTTCTCCGTTTCGATTTCCTGGCACGTCGTTTTGATTAATTTGACGAGAGAATGCACTGCTTCTAATTCATTCCAGAATTGGGGTTTCCTCATCATTTCTTCGATTTCTCTCGCGATCGGCTCCTCCATCGATACGATCTTGTACGACTCGTCGAGCAGCACCAAATGCAGAGCTCGGGCCGAGCTCAGTATGTCCTCTACCATGGTGTAGATTGGCCCGAAATCGGAGGTTTGAAAATTTCGAAAGGGTACTCTCAACAAACCGGCGTGCCCGTATTCTTGGAGCTGGTATTTGTGGAAGCTGCGTCGTATTTGAGGTTTGCTGTTGACGAAAGATGCGAGCTTTACGCAATTCTCGGCGACAATTTTGAACAGAGGAAGGTCTTTACCGAAGTCGTTGATCAGAGAGGCGAAGCCTTGGTACTGACAGCAGAGATTCACCATCCATGGATGCTGGTTCTCCAGATTCCGCAATGCTTTGGCTTTGAACTTGTCGGAAACGATGCCGACGCACTGCTGCACGGATCCCCCGCAAATCTCGGTTATCGTATCCCACAGAATCTCCTCCGCGTACTTCGACGGGACGTAGCCGCTCGTGAAGACGGCCCTTCTGAACACGCTGGTTCCGTTCGGGAGGTTTACGGACAAATGTACGAGATTCTCTTCCCCGGCGTGATGATATTCCTTCGGCTTCCAACCGTCGGAGCAAATCTGGAAGAACATTGCGTCGTGGATTTTCGCCTCGGACTCGGCTTTGGCCTCCTCGTATTTGGCGTCTAATCTTGTGCTGGCGAGCTCCCGCCTCGACAAAGGAGGTAGTCCGACCTGGTTGAGGAAGGCTTTGAATTTGGGATGGTCGAGGCTTGAGAATGAGACGGAACCGTAGCACTCGAAAACCCAATCGGCGAGGAAATCGAGTGCGGAGTCGACGTGTGCTTTGGCCAATGTGGGCCCCGGCGGCGATGCTTTCGGGCTCTTCAGCCGCTTCACGCTGTCTTCTAGCATTGCTAGAGCTCCCAAATCTTCTTTCCCACCCGATAGAACGAGTTGCTGCTGCTGCTGATTTTGCTGCTGGTGGGGGTGGTGGTGGTGGTGGCTGTAGGCGGCGGCGATGGAGACGGCGGAGGGGCTAGGGGCGGCGGAATTGGTGGCGATTGAAACGACTGATGGTGGGTAGGCTAAATCGACCATGAATCTTGAAGGGTCGACAATGGCTAGGGGTTGGGGAGCGTTGTTGTTGTGGTGGGGTGAAAATGATGTGATGTTACCGGCGGCGGCGGAGGAGGCGCGGCTGCGGGTGGAAGAGGAGCCGCGCTTGCGGTGGTTGTGGGGAGGGTGAGAGGAGGAGGGAGAAGCAGTGGCGGTGGTGGTGGCGGCGGAGGAGGAAGGGAGAGAAGAAATGGGGTTGGGGGAGGAGGAGAAATTGGGGCAGGTGCCGCGCTTGAGATGCTCGGAGGCGGTTCTGGAGGGATTGGAGGCGGAGAATACGGCGTCGCATAGGGAGCAGCGCAGCTTCACCGACTTCGGCAAGCCGGTGTCTGAATTGTTGACGAGAATCGGCTCGAGGTGGGCCCAGTACCATGCCCCTTTCCCCTTTATCGCCTTCGTCCGTACCATCACCAACCCTTCGTACCTCTTCTGTACCGCCTTCGCCGCCATCTCCTCAGCGGCGCCGCCGCCGGAGGTGGACTCCACCACCGCTAATGCACCCGCATTTGGTGCAGCCATTATTGATTTTTCTTTATTATTATAAAAAAAAAAAAAAAAAACAAAAAGGAAAATTATACGTATACAAAGTATAATTAACCACTGTTGTGTGACAGTACAAAATAAATGTAAGCACTTGTTTTCTTGGTCACTGTGATTTTATGTATGTGGGAGGATTCGGTAGTTTGACTGGTTTATTTCTGGAGGGAGTGACGTGGCTCATGTGTGCATTTTCAGCGGAGTACGCCTCTAGCCGCCGGATTTCCATGGCGGACGACGGCGGCGGTAAATACGTGGGAGCTGGTGGCTCCGGCGATGGGTTATTATTGTGAAACAGTAGTGATGTTGGGGAAATCAGACAAGGGTTTGGGGGTTTGGAATTTATAGCAGCAGCAGCAGTAGAGAGAGAGAGAGAGGGGGAGGGTAGAGAGAGAAAGTAGAGAGGGAGAGCAATGGAGTTAGTGCAGAGAGAGAGAGAGAGAGAATATGGTATAATTATTTATTTATTTTTATTATGAATTGAATATTGATAATTGAATAAGGTGTAGTTGAGTTTGTGTAATTGGGTGCTGGGTTCTTCTTCTTTCTTAGTAGCAGTATTGTTATTAGTTATTACAAACACACGCGCCTATCTACTGTTCTTCAATAGAATGTTCTAACCCACTTTTACTCCTTATACTTGTCAAACTTTCTTTCTTTTTTTCTTTTTCTTTATTATTTTTATTTTGTGAATACTTGAAAAAATTGAAATAAAAGTCATAATCAATTTAAAAATAGGGATTATTTTGTAGACCACCCTCGTTCCCAAATTATATAGAATAACTACCAAGTGGATTACACTCTAAGGGAAACCCCCCTAATTTCGAAAATATTTTGACATACTCCCAGCGCTATTCTGAAGTACCTATAATACTCTTTTAAAATTAGTTTTAAACCCTAAACATTCACATTTCGGCCTCTCTCTTCTTGTCCCAGATTCAAAATCCCGCCTTCTCAAACCTCCCACCGGTGAAATTGCTTCCCGGAGCCATAACTCTCTCTCCGGTGGTCGGAATTTGATGGTTTAACTACCGTTGGATTCCTCTCGTCGGGCTCTTTCTTTTGGTGGTGATTTCATTCAGTTTGGAGAGCAGATCTGTTTCTGCAATTTTTTTTCATTCGACGACGATGGTCTTGCTGGAGGTGTTCTTTGTGTTCCACTAGTCGAAATTTGACGGACTACCCACCGTTGGATTCCTCTCGTCGAGATCTATAATTTGATGGTAATCTTGTTTATTTTTATGTTTTCATATTTATTTCTATATTTTTTTTGCATTTGTGGGTGCACGGAACCGTGGGTGGTTATAAGCGGCGGCTAGGGTTTTGGTAGGAGGCGAGGGGGTGAGGAGTCACTGACTGTTTGATTTAAAATCTGTAGCATTTCCCAGCAATAACCTCTCTCTCTCTATCTCTCGATCTCTTAGTGTTTGTTGATTTTTGAGTGTTTTGATGTTTCTTCAAATTTTGTTGATTTGCAACTAAGTAATTTTTTTTTGTTTTGATTTTGCAATTGCAGCTTAATGAAAGCCATTGATCCTCTGCTTGAAGGTGTCAAAAATTTGGTTGAAGTTACATGTGAAACAGTGTTCAACAAACTGTATATATTACTATACATTACTATACATATAGTAACATATTAGTTATCTATGCATATATTTGTGTATTTTCGATTTTGTATTTTTATTTGGTTCTCAGGTGATTTATAATAAAAATATTGACATATTTAAATATTTGTTGAGGTATATGAATTTCTTTTGTATAAGCCAGTATTCGTGTGTGTATACAATTGATCGACTAAAAATATGAGGAAAAAAAAATGAACATAACTGCGAATTACTATAGTTACATGTAGTTATTTTCAGCACAATAAACATATTATTTTGAAAATTTAAAAAATTAAAAAAAATTAAAAATTAATATATATATATATATATATATATATATATATATATATATATATATATATATATATATATATATATATATATATATATATATATATATATATATATATATATATATATATATATATATATATATATATATATATATATATATATATATATATATATATATATATATATATATATATATATATATATATATATATATATATATATATATATATATATATATAAAAATAAAAATAAAAATAAAAATAAAAATAAAAATAAAAATAATAATAAAAATAAAAATAATAATAATAATAATAATAATAATAATAATAATAATAAAAATAATAATAATAATAATAATAATAAAAATAAATAAATAAATAAGTGAAAATGATAAATGCAGGACCAGAAATGTTGAATGCAGTTTGGCCGAAAATTGCATATAAGGGTAGTATGGAACTTTCGCTTCTACAGGGCGGTATGTCAAAAGATGATTTGGGCTTGGATTTATCCCTAATTTATTTGGTATCTAGGAGGCATGTAAAATAACCCCTTAAAAATAATGTGTAGGTCATGTTTGCAAAAGGTTTTGATAATAGGTTATTATTTTTAGGGAAAGTACATGTTGCACCCCAGAACTATGGGATCTGTCTCAAACACCCCCCTAAACTATAAAACGTAACAAAATAGTCCATGACTTTAACAGTCAAACATTAGGAATTTAACACCGTTAAAAATAATGTGCATTTACATTTTTACCCTTTTTACTTTATGCTGCGAAATTAAATTAGGGGAGTCCAACTGACGTGGCATCATCCTCACCATGGAGTTTATTATCTCTCCCAAGAGCGAAAAAATGTCCGACTGTAATTTTAACTGCCCTTAATCCACTGTTCCCACACAACACGTTCACCCATTACTTGAGAAGCCAGATACAAATAATGAACAAACATAGTAAGTTCACAAATCCAACTGAGGCGCAACAACTGTTTATCATCGTCGATGACCCATTTTGTGCCGATGGACTTCACCGGAGTGAGTAACGGAAGCATTGGCTTTGGATGCATTGGACTTTCTAGCACTGTTGTTGGATTTGGTGGGTCACCAGTTGGCTTGGGTGCTATCTGTTGACTTTCAGGTCGGAACCATTGGATTCGGATTCGGATTCCTCCTCACCCTGGAGACAATGAAGGTTGTTATAAGTGCGATTTATATTTGTTGATGGTTGCCAATGGCAAAGATGCCTGCTTTTTTGGCGATCTGGGTTTGTTTGGAGTCGGATTAAGATGATCCGCGATTTATTATTCACCGTAATCGGAGTCAAATTACAAAGGCTTCGAGTTTATATATGCAGAGGCCATTTTATTGATTTGAGAAGATTTTCATATTTGATAACAAATAAGGCGGCGGAGCAGCGACAGGTGTTGTTGAGGGTCGAAAGAGGAGCGTGCGTGTAGGATGGCTTTGATTTTGTTCGAAAAAAAGTGGAAGAAATAAAAAACTTTTGTTCCCATGTAAAAAAACACAGAGGTAATACAGATTGGGGAAAATAGTTGGAGAGATTTTCTTTTTCTCAATTCAGATGTTTATATATATATATATATATATATATATATATATATAGGGGGAAAAGCGACAAATAATAAAAAATGAAAAAAAACAATTATAATTGATAAAGTCAACATGCCACATCATCATCAACTAATAGATTGTAAACGGAGAGGTCATTTTGTTACGTTTTATAATTCGAGGGGGTGTTTGTGACAAACCCTATATTTTTATTTTGGTTCATAATTAATTTTAGAGTGTATATAAATGTCGTTTTTGCTTTTATTTTTCTTAACATAAGATGTTTTTAGTCTTACTTTCAAAAGTATCCTTACTACTAGATTGAAAATCGGATAGAATGTATTAAAATCGGCTTCTTCGGAGTTCCTAATTTTGTTTGAAGCACAAAGTCACTTCTTATTCAAATTCCAAAAAATTCAGAATTTAGAAATCTATTTTATTTTCAAATGCTTTTGAATTTTCGAATCTTTTGGACATTTAGGTGGTGTTTGCAAACACTTTTACAATAGATTATGAGTTTTTTTTATTCATAGTCCATTTTTAAGTGTTTGTAAAATGAACTTTTGCTTTTATTTCTCTTAAAATAAGCAACTTTAAGCTATAATTTGTTAAACATTCATAACCCTTCTTTTTTTATTTATGTTTATTTTCCACTAAATTTGCAAATACCTCATTTTTTTTGAAATAAGCACTTAAAACCAACTTAATTCACAATCCAAAACTTCAACTTTTAAATAAGTTTTTGCAAACACCGCGTCACCGCCTTAGGACATGATCAAATCTTTTGGAAAATTTCATAAATTTTCAGAAAATAGGAGCTCCGAGGTTTTTATAAATAATAACATTAACTTGACAAATGACTCATTTTAAATCTAAAAAACATCATATAATCAACATCAACCACATATAACAACGATATAACTGAAATATAGAAACATAATTTGCAATGGAGAAAGAAAGAAAATAGACAAATTATCTAAGTTTTGTACAAATACCACAATTGCGCGGTGGTTGAATGTAGCAAAAAATCTTAGATCTCTGATTATTTTTTCACTAAGTAAAATATTTGTAATTTATATGTGATATAAAAAACAAAAGGAAAATAAAACAACAATTTGATATTTTCCAAAAATTAAAATTTGATTGAAAAAAACAATCCGAAATTATGAAAATCAAAATAAGAAAAAGTGTCCCAAAATTTGAAAGTTAAGACCCTAACAACTTTTTGTTCCAACTTTCACCGCTACATGCAACAATTTTTTGGGCTTAAATAAAACTATTGTTGGGTAACAATTACATTCAATGATATGCTTTTATCCTTATATTTAAGCTCCAAATTGGTATTTTTGTGTTTTAATGTGTGTTTTGTATTATGTGTTAATCCAACAATTAGAATCACTCAACGGAGATAAATCTGGTCTAAAATTCTAACATCTTACAGTATCAATTCACGTTAGAATATAAGCTAAGAAAATGAACAACAATAACTCAACATTTTACAGTTGGTTATGTTAAACAAAAAAGTTGAATAGAAAATATGTGATATGTTTTTTGTTAAAAATGAAAAGAAAGTAAATAATTGCATATAATTATAAAACATGGATACATAAAAAAAATCATGTTACCTATAAATCTAAAAAACTGGATGAAAATTCTCCGACTACTTTGAATATTCTTTACGGCTACAAGAAATCTAAAATCTCAAAAAAAAAAAAAATAATAATAATAATTGAGACAAATTACGGCTGAATATGGATCATACACTCCTCTTTTTTTCTTCTTTCCTTTTTTTTTTTTTTTTTTTTTTTTTTTATGTTATATTTTGAATGTAAATAAAACATATTCCTAATCTATAAAGGTATAATAGTATAATAGTCATAGATGAAACGAACGGCCGTTGAAGGACTTTTAAGAATAAAAATATCCAAGGGAGGGACTTTCTGCTATATAAAAATATTTGTTTACAACTTGTGCACATGTCGGAGTATTGTTGTAAGGAAACATAAATAAATATATATGAGAGTTGAGACAATCCTAAATTTAAGTATTGTAAGAAGTAAAAAAGTGATGCAAATTTGGGCTCATTTGAGATACCTTCGCTCGCGACCCAACAAACTAGAGAAAAATTCAAGCTGAATTCATCCTTATGGATACTTCCTGAGGATGCAAACTAGGGATGGCAATGGGTACGGGTTTGGCGGGTCTTGGACCCGGAACCGACCCGTTTAGGGTGGGTCTGGGTCAGCTAAATAGTTATAGGTTGGGTAATGGGTTTAAGTTTCTAGAACCGGATGGTTCTTGGTTGGGTTTCGGGTCTTATTGGAACCGACTCAGAACCGACTCGTATATATATATATATATATATATATATATATATATATATATATATATATATATATACATACACACGAACTATCAATTTCCATTTTGTCTATTCTCATTTACTTATTTTCACTATTTTATTTTTCGAATCTTATTTCTCATGATTAATATTTATCACTTGTCGACCACCGCTAATTGTCTTGCATTTTGAATTTTACTTGTTATCGAAGTTAAATATAATTAATTGTAATTGTATTGTTCATGCTATATCACTTGTAGAGATTTTTTAAAATATTGTATTTTAGTATTGAGATTATTTCGTAAAAATATACAAGCAAAATGTTATGAAAGTTAAAAAATATTAAACTTTTTGTATGTTAACGGGTCTAGCGGGTCTGGCGGGTCAGAACCATTTAGTTAGGGTCTGAGTTGGGGCGGGTCTGGGTCTAAGCTAAAACGGATTGGTGCAGGTCTTGGATTTATATATTTTTCGTGGGTCGGGTCTTGGGTTTAGGCAAACCCGGTCCAGAACAGACCTATTGCCATCCCTAATGCAAACGAACTATATTGCCCTTATATTCAATTTTTATTTAACTGCATTCTACATTTTCACTATCTGCATTTATCATTTTTGGACATGCATTTATCATTTTCGTTATTTTTAGTATAAATAAAAACACATGTTTTTTTTTTTATATAAATAATTTTTGATTTATCTTTTATTCTTATTATTTTTAAAGATTTTTATTTATTTTTGTTTTAATTTTCTTAAAAAAAGTTTTCAAGATAATATGTTTACTGTATTGAAAATAAGTATAAATGACTCTACGCGACTACATTCATTTGTAGTTATGTTCATCAACCGATTATATACACACACAATTATAGTACACACTTGATTATTGCCGACTAAGTATACAAACACACAAAAAAAAAAAAAAAATCATCCACGTTAATGTTTTCTTTTTAAATTTATATCTTTATATTAAAAATTAACTTGTAACCAACAGATATGGATCGAAAAACAAATCACACGCATATCTTATTCAAGCAATAAAATCACCAATATCACTATATATTAGAAAAACCATACAACTTATTACATATGACTGTATGTGACTATAGTTATCAATAATTATCTTTAGTTGTATATTATAACTTAGGGGAAATTACAAACACCCCCCTGAGGTATGGTCAAATTACAAAAACACCCCTCTTGTTTGAATAATTACAACCACCCCCCTCAACTCATCAAATTTAGTGGAATCTTCGAGATTATATGGAATATTATCACTTTTGTACCCGTTTTATCCCATTCAAACTCTACATTATGAAGCAAGATGATCATAATATGTGATTTTTAGCTTGTATATATCAGTTTGTGGTGCATCGGAAACTGTATTTTTTACACAAAAAGAGTACAAGCTAGATTACATTTCACGGAATCTAGATGACTATGTTGAATTTGGCGCCATAAAGGTGGAGGTCTAAGAAAAAATCATAGTTGAGGGGGTAGATGTAATTATCCAAACAAGAGGGGGGGTTTTGTAATTTGACCATACCTCAGGGGGGTGTTTGTAATTTACCCTATAACTTATATATAGTAGTCTATATATTACTGTAGAAACCCAGTTCACATCACATTCTGTGCTTCTTTCACTTTTCTGCATCTTATATAAAAGTAGTACAAACAGGAAAACCTATGACAAACAATTACGAGTTGAAGAAAAAAAAAAGAGAAAAAAGAAAAATGCGAATTACATGGAATGAAAAAAAAATAAACAAAACAATAATTATATTTTCTCTGGATTACTTAAGTTGTTTATGCAGTGCCTTATCACATTCCGTTTTATTAAATATCATTTAAAAGTCAGGCATTTCTCATTTTTTCATACAAAAGCTATTCTATCGTTAAGACAAAGTGACAAACAATATCTCTATAAAGAACATTGTATGAGTTATTATTATTAGTATTTTTTTTTTTTGAATACTTGTTAAATCACCATTGAAGTAAATCTTCTTAATTCAATCAAAACATATTCCTAGAATCATTTTAATAAGAGAAGAAAAAAATTCAAAAAAAAAAAAAATCAAAACGCGGGAATATTATAGTCTGAAAAACTGTCAACCGTACACCCAATGTGCAATGTGGTTCAGAAAAAAAGGGTTATTTCTCCGGTTGGAAGGAACATGATCGCCCATAGAGTGGCAATTGTGGCGGAGTTGCGGTGGAGCTATTGACGGAATATATCGTAGTCCGTGGGATTTGGGAAGTGTGTATTCGATTTGGACGGATGATTCAAGGCGGCCGATTGTGCGGCCGAGCACAACGAGTAGATGCGGCGACAAATGAGTTCAATATATATCCAACAATGGGTCGAGTCGATTAAATTCAAGCGTGTTTTTAAAAGAGTATTTCTTTAGGCAAAAGGTATTTGATTTTGAGTTTTAATTGTTTAAGTTTGTGACCCAATTCAAATAAATAAATATAAATAGTCGGCCCACTTTCATAATTAATATAATTTGTCCAAGACCATTATTCTTCCTTCGACGGATTTGATAACATGAACAAAAGAACAAGAGATCTTATAGGTCAAACTAAAAAATCCCTAATGATATATTTGTAAGTTTTAATTTTTTTTATCTCCTATTTTCTTTTTCTCTAATGATTGTCATAGCAAAGTCAGATTTTTTTTAGCAAGACTCCTAATCGGCTAATCCTCTTGGATAACTTCTATATTTTTTAATTTGTCTTTTTTATGTATTTATCGAAACGCTAGGGCAACCCTAAGTAATCTTAATGATATATTTTATAATTTTTTTTAAAGTTGATGTTGTTACTGTAATTTAAATATCGATAATAAATATTTTTATTATAGTATAATATATTTCTTATTGCAATATAATTGTTTTTGCCATGCATTAAATTAATTATTTTTTTCACTTTTAAAATTTTATCCCGTACATCTCACGGAGAAATATACTATTTATTTCCCAAAAAGGTGTCGCGGCGTCCCGTTTCTCTTCCAACTAAGTGCGACTCTTCATGAACCAATGTTTGTTTGCGTCTCGTTTCTCTTCCAACTAAGTGCGACTCTTCATAAACCAATGTTTGTTTGCTTATAAAAAGGCCAACTCTTTCCTCGGTTTTTCAAATACAACAAATTGTGTGTTTTTCTTCCTTATTCCTTATTTTTTTGTTGAAATTCATTTCGTTGTTCAAATTCGACGCCGGTCAAATATTCGTGCACAACCGATCGTTGTACCTTGAAAGACTAGCGGGAGAGAACTGTTACACCTCGACAGACCAACAATATTGTCTTAAATAAATTACTTCATCAAGCTTCAATCGTTTTTCTTGTGTCTTCACACTTCCCTATCTTTCGACAATAAAGTAAGTGATTTCCTTTTACACAAATTGTTATAATCACACCAACACAAATACATTATAAATTGTAGAAGAAAGTCTCATGTAAGTGGTATATTTTAAGTTGATGCTCTTTTATATTTTGTTGGTCTTTTCTCTTTCTCCTTTGTTGTTGGGGTCTTCTTGTGGGCCCAACAGTCCTTTGATTTATTTGTTTTTACTACAATTTTCCATCAATAGAATCTTTTTTCTTTTCTTTTTTACTTCTTTTTGATTTGCTCTTTCATGAATATAGTGCAATATACATTTATAGATTTCCTTCGTTTTCTTTTGCCATCACATATATTCAAGTTTCCATGAGCTTTCCCTTCGAGCCTCATTCTACATGCCTTGTCATAAATAAATCTGGTCTCTTTTTTAAAACATTAAATAAATGTGGTAATTGAAAAAGGACAACCTAGAGGCTAGAAAGAGAATTGTTCTATTTCTTACAGCACGTGTTGACCAAAACAAAGAATTAAAAAATTGCCCTTGCTAAAAGGCAGACCATTTATTGGCAATCAACCCACCAAATTCTCAAATAGCTACATGAGTTGGTAGCATTCATTTACTCTGAGAAATTAATAAAAATTGATTGGATGGGGTAGTTTGGTCTTTTTGCATGGTAATTAGGACTTTTTTTAAATCATACATGGAGAGGTAGGTTAATTTTTCCGGGGTTCGGGGGCAGCGCGCTCGAAATATTTTTAGATTTATCCACAAAAAAATGGTAAAACAACTATATATTTATTATATTTTTTATTAAAAACTAAATAAATTGATAAAATTAGAGTATATTAAATTATGAAGAGGTATTTTAGTCATTATACACTTCTGAACTTTGTGCGAATTTTTTTATAGAAGAGATTTTTATGTCCACCATGAACTTATATTTATAATGGCCCCTTAGTACTTTTATCTCGAATATTCCAAAACTTACGAAGCACAAAGGATTCACGAATACAAATTATGTATTAATTTTTGAAGTGATTTTTGTGGGGTTTTGGTTTGTGATATGTAGGGGTGCAAGTTGGAACAAAAATTTCAATTCCCGCATGTTCTGATCCTACATGTTCCTATTTTGGAACAAAATTTTTCATTCCGACTTTCGAAATTTTGATTTCCGATTGTTTCTGATATTTTTTAATTGAAATTGGAATTATATAAAAAAAATAGAACTTTCGATTTCCAATTCGATTTAATTTTCAAGACTAGTTCAGAAAAATTCCGTTTTTTTTTCTTCAGAAAAATACCCCTACAAATAACATGTATTATATAATACTTATTTTAATTGTTTTTATATTTTTTTGTCCTTCTAAAATAGTGATTTGATTTAAGTTTTGTTTTAAGATTCTGACATATTGACTTGTTGTTTGAAGTTTTATTGGATATTATGATGTGGGTTAATTTTATTTTATCTTTTGAACATAAATTTTGTATTTATTAATTTAACTTTTATCGACGTGGATGTTCTTATTTTTGAAAATTCTGATATCTTCAGATTTCTGCTAATTTTTTAAAATTTGAAACTTATATGATTTCCGAAACTTTCCGAAATTCCGAAACTTTTGAAATTGGAATCAATATTTAGATTGCCGATATTTTGCAACTGAAATTGAAATTGAGTACTTCCGAAATTTTTTAAATTTTTTTCAGAAAGGCTAATTCCTCCGATCCATCTAATTTTCACCTTTAGTGATATGTATTAAATTTGAGTGATTCTGGTATTTTTTTTTTTTTTTGCGAATTTTCTTTATAGGTTCAAATTTTCCATCAAATAAAAAAAAGGTTTGATTTTCACTTACCTCTGTACTAAATACAAATCCTCATTTATGTCTCAAACCTTCACTTGTTTCTCCTGTACTATAAAAATCATGAACTACAATACTACCTCCCAAGATTACATGTTATACCAAGTATATTTTCTTTTCTTAGTTTCTTTTAAGACAAGTCTCCCTCTTTCATTATTTGACAAACATCAATATTTTCAATTTCATAACAAAAAATATTATAGTATTTATAATTTATAATTATTTATAATTTGTTGAAGCAAAAATTGTAATAGTGCATGTAGGCCAAATGTCCGGTCCTATTTAGCTGACATTTTTTCCCCAAAGATGCTAGAGAAAGAAAGCTATAAAGTCTATGACATAATGACAGTCTCATATTTAATTCGCCGGGACATTTGATATACACCCCTAGAATGGAAAATATATAAGAATAGGTCTACCCCTAAAATTCTTTCTTTGAGATATCCCTGGAGAAACAAAAGTATAATTGTGCCCTTATTTGTAATTTTTGCCCTACTGCATTCAGCATTTCGCCAACTACATTCAGCATAATAGCCAACTGCAATTAGCATCGTTCAACCTGCATTTATCATTTTTTAGTTTTATTAATAAAAAATATAAATTTTTATTTTATTATTATTTTTAATTTTTTTTAAATTTTTTTTTAATTTTTTAATTTTTTAATGTTTTTATTTTTTTTAATTTTTTAATTTTTTTAAAAAAAAATTTTCAATAAGTTTCCAGCACAAAAACTGACTACAAAAAACTATAGTATAGTATGTTCTATAGTCATGTATAGTTATATATAATCATGTACCTTTCTTTTTAGTCCAAAGACCGATTATGTAGACCGATGATTATATACAAAAAAGAACTTCATGGACACCAACAACAAAAATCACAATTTAAATTTTGATATTATAAATCAACTTGTAAAAATGTAAATCAAAATACACAATCACATGCATATATATGTTCTTCAACAAAGAACAAATCATCATCATCAATTAGTACCGAACAAAAAATTGGAAAAACTGAATCATCAACATCACTATACATCAGAAAAAACACATAATTTATATAAAACTATATGTTACTACATGTTACTACACATGACTATATATGACTATATGTATATGACCACATGTGACTATATATGACTATATGTATATGACCACATGTGACTATATATGACTACATGTATATGACCACATGTGACTATATATGACTATATGTATATGACCACATGTGACTATATATGACTACATGTATCTGACCATATTTGACTATACGAGTATAGTCATATATAGTGTAGTTTGTAGTCTGTAGCTTCAAATCCCACTTTTCAATACCACGACAACTCTGATTTATCAGTTGCAAAAAAAAAACTATTTTATATTGACGAACACCATGTCCTCTTGACAAAAACTTAGTGCATTGAAGTTGCTCAAACATCGACACCTGTGACAAAAAATGAGCTTCAGTTAAAAACATTTACATTATAAATCAACAAATACATATCGAAATGCACATTCACATGTTTTTGTAGATAAATTAGCTTCTCTACTTTTAGACACGAAATAAAAATTAAAACTTGCTTCTTCTTCACCGAAGAAATTCGATAATTTTCTGATCTTGAAACCGCAATAATGAAGCTGCGTATTCATAGGAAAACCAATTGAAGACACAATACACAAAAAAATAAACACTTAATTCCGAAAAAATACAAAAAAAAAAAACAATAAAAAATAATTTATTGATAAATTTATTATACTGTAAAGGGCTACAAATGGCTATAGTATAGTAGAAGTTATATAGTCATGTATAGTTACATGTAGTCATGGCTATAGTTATCTATAGTTACATATAGTCATATATAGTTATATATACGACTTATGTGAATCAAATCTCATTTCTCTACATAACGACTCTGATCTATCAGTTGCAAAGAAGTTGTTTTGAATGACGAACACCATTTAAAAATTGATTTCAGAAAAACATAATGGAAAACGAAATATACAGAGTAATCCCTATGGTTATTAGATCAACGCACACAATTTTTAATCTCGATTATATGTTTCTTCGAAATAATTGGTTTATTGCGACAGAAGAAACGGCAAATTTACGAACAAATCTGCGAAAGAACTCATAAGATGCCAACACAAAATCGAAAGAACAAAAAACTAAAAATAAAATAAAAATGGAATCAGTAATAGAAATAGAAATCAAACTATATACATTCATATATATATATATATATATATATATATATATATATATATATATATATATATATATATATATATATATGGATCATGGATTTGTTTATTCAAAGCTTTCACTAGCCAAAACTAAAAAAATAAAAAAAAATCTTTCTTTGTCACTTTATGTAATAATAATAATAAATAAAAAAAACCATCAAATCAAGTGGAAAGTCACCTTCTCTGTAGTTTGGCCATCAAACTCACGTACAAACAATTATCAAAATATCAGCAATAATAACTTACAATTTTAGCAACACGTTTCATCTGTGACGGCAAGGTTAAGGAGAGTGACGAGCGCAGCTTTGCGCTCGTTGACAGAGGCGGAGTCGCATCAGATCATATTCACGACGCCGAAATAGAGGTGAAATAGAAACTAGATGCCAATGTTTTTCTTGAAACATCTTCCCTTCTTGTGGTCTCAGATCTCGCAACGGTGGCGGCGGTGGCAGAGACTCGTGAACAGCTCCTACCTATCATCTCCAAACTCCGACGATTTGATGGCGGTGAGAGCTTCGGTGAAAGTGACGGAGGAAGAGAGGGAAACAAAGTGGCGGTTTGCCTATGCATAGATCGGCCGCTAATAATCGCGGCGGAATGAGAAATATCACGGCAGCGGCACAAGAGAGAAGATATCGAGAGAAGAGAGAGTGAGAGAGGGTTAGGGTTTGGGGAGTGGAGAGAGAACGTTGAATGAATATGAATTGGGGACCAACGTGGTATTCTAAAAACTGATTCAATAAGGGCACAATATGTACTTCAAGTGTGCTAGGGGGTCTACCAAATTAAGATCAAAATTTTTGTTTTTGACTAGGACAAAAAAATCAATTGGACCTCGTCATTTACCCTCTCCCATTAATTTTCAAAACTAGGGGGTTATCACTCATTTACCCTCTCCCATTAATTTTCTACTTCTATAAGTTGAATATGAATATGATATTGAAATATAATAGTGTTGGCACCAGATTTCTATTTGTGAAGATTGAAGAAATCCGCCATACGTGGAAGCTAAAGATTGGCAAAGATTTGTTTTCCATGTTTATTTTGGAATTAATTAGAGTCCTATTCTTGTAATATTTTTATTAGGACTTAGATTTATTTCCATGTATTATATTCTAGTTAGGTATCTTTTGTACTTATCTAGAATAGAAGTAGAAATCGACTAGGATTCTATTACCTAGTTAAATCGATTTCTTAGGGCCCAAGTTAGGTTTAGGGTGGTGATTTCGTGCCTATATAAGGCCCTCAACCTCATATGAGTCCGATGGAGCTTTAATAAGAAAAATCCCAGCATAAAGGCTTTGAAGGGTGCAGCCCGTGCTGCAGCCCTGTCTGCACGGCAGGTGTGGCAACAGAACAGGTTTCTTCTACCAGGCCATAAAGAAGATCGGCGTTTCGGGAGAAGTGCTTAAAAGATCTCGGGAGAGGTCGATCCGCCGTTTGAAGGAAGTTCAACATTGGAGGAAGTCCAAGAGTGCGGAGGAGGAATTGCTTTGATTATCAACAAGTTCGAGTCGTGTGCAAGAACGGCGTATCACATAAAGAGGGAGTCTTTAGTGTTTTATTAAGTCCTATTAATGTACACTTAAATCTGAACTAGTTTTGCAAGTCCTCGTGGATGTAGGGTACATTTGTATCCGAACCACATTAAATTGTTGTGTTCTTTATTCTGCTTTTCGTAGATTTATTACTGTGACAACACAACAATTCTGTTACGTCACCTAATGTCGTAACATGTAGTATGTCTCAACAGATGAGTGGATATCCATAGGCATTCAAAATTCAACAATTGGTATCAGAGCGGGTCACTAGATATACTTAGTGTCCGATTTTGGGTTTTGATTTGTTTGCTTTGCTTATTGGATGACATGTGTTCACAAGGAAGGTTGAGACTGAAGTCTGTCACGACATTCACCCAATTCCGCTGCGTTGTAACGTGCCCCGTGATGGGACAATCTGATAGAAGACCAAGACGGGTGAAGAAAAGTGACATCTTTGTTGCAGGGGGAGTAAATCTCAT
Organism: Erythranthe guttata; assembly: GCF_000504015.1. The sequence continues at coordinate 74,067 of NW_012193797.1, read as the reverse complement.
CTGCAGGGGGAGTTCTTGTTAAACATGGATTCTAGCCAATCTATGCCAAAGGGGGAGATTGTTGGCACCAGATTTCTATTTGTGAAGATTGAAGAAATCCGCCATACGTGGAAGCTAAAGATTGGCAAAGATTTGTTTTCCATGTTTATTTTGGAATTAATTAGAGTCCTATTCTTGTAATATTTTTATTAGGACTTAGATTTATTTCCATGTATTATATTCTAGTTAGGTATCTTTTGTACTTATCTAGAATAGAAGTAGAAATCGACTAGGATTCTATTACCTAGTTAAATCGATTTCTTAGGGCCCAAGTTAGGTTTAGGGTGGTGATTTCGTGCCTATATAAGGCCCTCAACCTCATATGAGTCCGATGGAGCTTTAATAAGAAAAATCCCAGCATAAAGGCTTTGAAGGGTGCAGCCCGTGCTGCAGCCCTGTCTGCACGGCAGGTGTGGCAACAGAACAGGTTTCTTCTACCAGGCCATAAAGAAGATCGGCGTTTCGGGAGAAGTGCTTAAAAGATCTCGGGAGAGGTCGATCCGCCGTTTGAAGGAAGTTCAACATTGGAGGAAGTCCAAGAGTGCGGAGGAGGAATTGCTTTGATTATCAACAAGTTCGAGTCGTGTGCAAGAACGGCGTATCACATAAAGAGGGAGTCTTTAGTGTTTTATTAAGTCCTATTAATGTACACTTAAATCTGAACTAGTTTTGCAAGTCCTCGTGGATGTAGGGTACATTTGTATCCGAACCACATTAAATTGTTGTGTTCTTTATTCTGCTTTTCGTAGATTTATTACTGTGACAACACAACAATTCTGTTACGTCACCTAATGTCGTAACATGTAGTATGTCTCAACAGATGAGTGGATATCCATAGGCATTCAAAATTCAACAAATAGCATGTTATACAAAATTATATGATGCATACATTAAAATTAGAAGAAATTTATTGACTTAATCAATATATTACATCATATTAAGAATTCAAGAAACACTTTCTTAACTTAGTTATCCGCATTTTCGACATACTGATTTTGAGTAACAATCTTTTTTTCATGTAGATTGTCTTTCATATGAATACCGATGTGTTCACTTGCTAGTCTATAATGGTGCATTTGGATGGAGGGATTTGGGGGAGGGATTTCAAATCCATAATAACAAATCCCTCGGACTTGTTTGGATTGAGGGATTTGGAGATGGATTTCAAATTCCCACCCCTCCCTTTTAGTTGATTTTGGAGCAATAGTGATGGATTTCAAATGACTCCAAAATTGGAGTCATTTCAAATCCATTCCCCAAATCAAATCCCTCCCCAAATCCCTCCATCCAAATGCACCCTAAACGTACGTTTCAAATTCACGTTCAAGAGGTTTATTTCACAGCTATTTGTCTTCTAGCGTTATCTTCTAAGCAAAACTTTTTATTTCAAAATAGAACTATACATGCATGCATTAGCAGAGTCAGAACATTAAATCTAGGGCCGAATGCATTAAAAAAAAATTACGAAGGGGGACCGATAATACTTTTGCACTCTATACTCTATAGTCATCTAATCGAATGAAGGAGCGCTCTTCAATCCCTATTTTTAAGTATGGAATAATTTTATAACAAATCTTACAAACTCCTTACATCTTATTTCTGCAGTTAGCTTTTGACCTCCAATCTTAAATTAATTATTGATTAATCATTTTAAGCTAGATATATATACTTTAAAGAGCTTATATTATATTCCACGATCATTATTATTTAAGGCAAATCAATAATTCGCGCGCATGCACTATTTGATATTTCTTTAGGCTGCAATGAATGACATATACAACATATCAAATACATAACTCTATTTGTGTGATTTCTAAGTAAACATAAAATAGTGAGACATGTTTTAAACGTGAAAAAAAAAACCTATGATTGTATTCAAGTTTGTTCCCTAAGTTCTAAAATAATTAAACATGGAGTTGTTTTTAAGCTACTGAATAATATAAAATAATTGCAAGAGGGTGAATGCTATCATTATATTATCACTAACCACATTAATTTTTATTTGAAATGTTAAATCCTGCACTAATTTTACTAAATCATGCACAAAACTAAAAATATTTTTCTCTCTAAATCTTCTCTTCTCCTTCCCCCACCCTTCTTTTTCCCTATTTCTTTCACAAAATCACACACTACAAACGTCCCTAGCATTTCAAGTTCGAATTTGACAAAAATCTTCACATGTTCAAACTAAAATAAAGTTGGAATTTGAGGAAAAAAATCAAATTGATATGAATTTGAATAATTAAATAGGCTTAATAAAATTGAATAAATATAATTAAAACTGAACTCATTTTTTACGATTATTCACGTAAAAAAATAATGAATTTTGAGTGACTTGGATAAAATCATCTTAGCGAGGAGTTAGAGAGAATATGAGTAGAGAAAAAAAAAATAATTTATGTGCGGGATTTAGTAAATTTTAGTGTGGGATTTAGCATACCCCAATTTTTATATATATTGGCGTCGTTTGATTAGAGAAATTAGTCATTATTAACTAAATGTTTGGACTTTGTTTGATGTTTGATATCCCGAATAACCTATTGGGTCGACCTGCAAATATTATGTTATCACAGTTTATATTGCATTTTAGGCATGTTGGTCCAATAATACAATTGAATTTCGCTAGATTAATTATTTAATTTTATCTTTGACTAGTCTTACGAGGCCATCAAGTGTTACTGTAGACGTTACTATTCAACGGACTTTCACCGGGAGAATTCCACTTTTCATCCCTCATGTTTCACTCGAATTCAGTTTTGCCCGTTGTCCTAAAGTGAAAAAAATACACCTCAAAAGTTCAATTTTAACCACATTTAGTCCACTATGTCACATGAGCGTTAGATGCTAACATAAAACACTATTTGGGGTTAAACTTGAAATTTAAGATTGTTTTGGGGCTAAAAACAATAAAAAAATTTAAAGTACCAATTATAATTTTTTTTAATAATATTAAGTATAAATAAAAAAAATTGAATAATATTTAATTTTCACAAAAAAAAATGCAAAAAATATATATTAAAAATATATCCATTAGAAAAAAAATTGAATAATATTTTAATTTTAATAAATAAATGCAAAAAATATATATTAAAAATATAAATACATTAGGAAAAAATTGAATAATATTTTAATTTTAACAAATAAATGCAAAAAATATATAATATGTATAAATACATTAGAAAAAAGAAATCAAAAAATAATTGTAATTAGTAATTTAAATTATATTTTTAATTGTTTTTAGCCCAAAACAATATTAAATTTTAATTTTAGCCCCAAAATAGTGTTTTTAGTTAACATCTAACGCTCATGTGACGGAGGGGACCAAATGTGATTAAAATTAAACTTTTTGAAGTGTATTTTGTTCAATTTGAAACAAAGGGACCAAAAGTGGAATCGGGTGAAGCATGAGATACGAAAAAATGTAATTTTCCCGACTTTCACCAGTAAATTTACTTTTGTTGATGCAAGTTGCAGTAGAGCTGACCGTATGGAAGTCCTAATTTATTGCTAATGCATCAGAGAAAAGAGGCGGAGGAACTTCTAATTTACTTGGAATTCATGATTTTAATCAACTTCTTATAGAGGCCGGCCTCTCTAATGCGGTGTATATTGGTAACCGTTTTACTTGGAGTAATAATCGTCACGGCTCATATAGAATTTGGGAGAGCGAGGCTCGACCGGGTTTTACTTAATGGGGGCCGGGACAGCTTTGCGGCTATACATAATGTCAGGGCTCACCATTTCGCTCGCATTAGGCATCTCCTAATCGATGTTAATTCTCCGGAGTAGTCCCTAGGCATTTTACGTTTCAACGCATGTGGACTGATCGTGTTGGATTTTATGAAGTGGTTCCGAGGTTTTGATTCTCCCGGAAACAAATTTTCCGAAAAGTTTGGTCCTCTTCGGAAAGAACTCAAGGATTGGGATTGGATAGTTTTTTTTTTTGGAAATCCAGCTACCAATATTACTCAAGGAGAATTGGTAGAATGCTATATTCGAACAAGGTCAGGAACTTAGAGCTGATTTTTGATTCAGAATCTTAAGTGGGGAATCCGGATTGCTTCAGCAAAAAGCTAGATTAAAATGGATTGATGAACGAGACAAGAATTCAAAACAAATCCACGCTTTCCATAAAGAATCCAAGGAAGAAGAATCTCATCAAATTGAAACGTACTGGATGATGGTTCCAAGAATTGTTTACGGCCACTCTCTATCACATAGACGACGAATTATTTTCCCATATCCATCCACAAGTCTTACCTCAATGGAACAACAAAATTTGCAGTTTGCCTTCATTCCGTTATCTTCGTTCGATTTGTTGTTTCCCAATTTACCCTCGTGCCGTTTGCTGTTTAGAAATTGTTTGTTGTTCGGTAACAACTCAGGTTGTAAAAATGCGGCACTGCCGCAGCCGCCGTGTCCGCTCATGACTCTGTAAAATGCAAATAGCAAACTAATAATTAAAATTTGCATTATTGAATTTAAAACAACAAACTACCTATGAATTCGCCAAAGCAAATAGCAAACCGAACAAGTAAAAATATCAGCATCATCTAATTACAAACAATAAAATGAAAATATAATATGCAATATCTAAATGCAAAATAATAAAAATAAAAATACAAAACAAAAATATCATACATATCATAAAAATGCAAAAAACAACAATAAAATTATAAAAAATATTCTATCAATTTGCAGTTTGCAACAAAGTCTATTGTCATCGGTTGCAATTTGCAGTTTATGTTTAATGCTGCAATTTGATTTTGCTGTTTCATTTTTTTGTTTTTTGTTGTCTACTGAATCAAAATCAATTAGAAATACAAACATACATTATAAACTCACTACATATAAATAAAAAACGAGAGAAAAAAAAAACTCACTTTGTGCAAACAAGGAGGGATTTATGTTTGTTGTCCGCTTTTAACTCTTTCACCTAAAAATTATCTAATAATGTAAAGCTCCCATTTTTTTTTTTTTTACTTCCCTACAACATAATCCAAAAGAATTCGAATTCCAAAGGGAAAAAAAAATCAAAAAGGTGTTGATCGAAAATGTGTTTTTGTATACCCAATTGTCACCCTTTAATAAATATGGGTTTTTGTGCATAGGTTCCTAACCAAACATCTTTATTATTCTAGGTTTAGGGGTTATATCTCTTTCACAAATAAGTCCATCCCTTTAATATTTATTATAAATAAAGGAAACATTCATGTATATGACAATATTACCCCCACCCCTTTATACCCAATTCTTAATTGTAATCACAATTTAATCAATTTTGTCCATAAAAATCCAATTTTGACCACAAAAAATAAAATTTGACTTTTTTTTTTGGCTGCCGGATCCCCCTCATTGACTTTTCGATTATTTATTTTTTATTTTTTTCTTTCTTCCGGATTTTTACGCCGGTTTCCGGAGTTGACTTTTTTTTTTTTTTTTTTACGTCCGCCGCTAAATGTTGACCGTAATTGTGATGTCACTTACTGTAAATTAACGTAATTATATTGTCAATGACAGTACATTAACGTAATTGTACTGCCGTTGACAATACATTTATGCAATTGTTCTGCCGTTGATAGTAGATTAACGTATTATTATTATTATTATTATTATTATTATTATTATTATTATTATTATTATTATTATTATTATTATTATTATTATTATTATTATTATTATTATTATTATTATTATTATTATTATTATTATTATTATTATTATTATTATTATTATTATTATTATTATTATTATTATTATTATTATTATTATTATTATTATTATTATTATTATTATTATTATTATTATTATTATTATTATTATTATTATTATTATTATTTATTTATTTTTTTTTTTTTTTTTTTTTATAATTTTTTTTGATTTGTTGACAAGTCAACGTAATTATATTACTGTCGTTGACAGTAAAATAACTGTAAACACAATAATATTACTGTCAACCAAATTAATATTATTATTTTTTTGGGTTTTTTGTTTTGTTTGAGTTATTCACGGAGTAATGTGATAATATTACTGTCTATTAATGTAATATTACTGTAAACACAATAATGTTACTGTGGTTGACAGCAATATTACTGTTGTTATAGTAATATTGCTGTCAACCACATAAATATTATTATTTTGTTTGGGTTTTTTTTTTTGTTTGTTTGAGTTATTCACGGAGTAACGTGATAATATTATTGTCTATTATTGTAATACTATAGTGGTTGACAGTAATATTACTGTAGTTATAGTAATATTACTGTCACTCAAAGTAATATCAATTCTTTTGACTTTTTATTATGTTTACATTTGTTGAACGATCAACATAGTAATATTACTCTATTACACAATAATAATGAGTTTTGTTGTGTTAATATTACTGTGCTAGAGATTATTATAGCAATATTACTGTTTTAAAGTGTACTATAGCTAATTTTAGTGTATTTAACAGTAATATAGTTAATATTACTGTCAATCAGAGCAATATTGATGTTTAAACGAAAAAAATCCCTAATAAATATTGTCGCTTTAGTCTTTGGAATTGTTCTTGCCTTGATTTATTGTGACAATAACATTGGGAGCATATAAATTTGTATATGTTTAAAAAAATTTAAAATAGGTATGAATTACAATTTAATATGACCACATATCGCTATAATTTTGAAATCATGCATTATAATCATTTATCTAATTTTTTTGGACAAATAGACTACTGCCTAGACACGGACATGGGGTGGGTCGGACCCGCCGGGTCCGGGTCCGACTTTTAGGGGACCCGAAACCGAACCATGGGGAGGCGGGTCTGGGTCTGGGGTGGGTCCGGGTCCAAATCGGTTTTTCAATTTTTTTGTATTTTTCCAAATAATTACAAGAATGAAAATAAAAACTTAAATTGAAACTTGAAAAAATGAAACGATTAAGACCTTGAGATATAAACTAAATAACATGAAAGTTGTGAAGATTGGATTAGAGGTATTTATAAGACAAAATAATAATTGAGAAATTTTTCAAAATTTCAAAATTCAAAAAAATCAAAATTCAATCTTTCTTTTAAATTAAATCGTAATTTTTTATATTTTTCAAAATTAAATATATATGCATTTCTTATTAGTGGAGATTTTTAATATTAACAATAGTGAACATGGCAATTAATAATTTATTAAACATTAGTTATACAATTGTTATAATCATTTTACAGCGTTAGTTATATTTATATATTTATGGTTAGGAGTATTAGAATAATAAGTTACTTTGCTCGACTGCTTAGTACTATTAAACCACTCAGGCCACCCGGGTTCGAACCCCAAACTTAGAATGTTTTGTGTTATTTCAATTAAAATCCGGGTGTATCCAACGGGTACTTGGGTCGGATCCTCGGGTCCGGGATGGGATTTGCGGCAATATGCAAGGCTGGTTGATTGTCACAGAATAATGGTGAATGAGTTGTCTGAGTAACTTTCAAATCATGTAGTATATATCATAACCAAGTTAGTTCCAAACATGTATTAGTCATAGCTCGACATTCAGTCTCAGCCGAGGATCTGGAGACATTAGCTTGCTTCATTGATTTCCATGAAACGAGAGAATTTCTGAGAAAAATGCAATAATCTGTGACTGATCTTCTTGTGTCTCGACAACCTGCCCAATCTGAATCGCAAAATGTTTTCAAAAGTAAATCGTTCTTGGAAGGAAGTAATAATCCTTGGCCGGGGGTACCTTTGATGTATCCGACGGATACTCGGGTCCGGGTCTTTGTCGGGTCCGAGTCAATGGTCAACGTGGCGGGGCGGTCTCCGAGCCGCGTCCGGGTCAAACCCGGCCTGTGGCCGTGTCTACTATTGCCTATATGGCTAACCCAAAATAAAGGAATGGGACGAGCCTGAAAATCTAAAATAATTGAAAAAGTATAATGTTATTGAAAGAATAAACAATGGGATTTGATTTACACGAATTAGGATTAATTGATTTACACTAAATTAGGAAGGATAACTAATTAATACAATATATTTTCCAATTCTTCCCCCTCAAGTTGGAGAGTGAATGTCTTGAAGTACCAAGTTGTTCCGCAACTTCACAAAGTGATCCTTTCCTAAGGCCAGTTGAAAATGTGAGGGCACAATAGAAAGATTAATTATTCCAGCTTGCACTTTTTCAGGTACTATATGACAATCTATTTCAACGTGTTTCGTACGTCCACGAAAGATGGGATTTGCGGCAATATGCAGGGCTGATTGTCACAGAATAATGGTGAAGGAGTTGTCTGAGGAACTTTCAAATCATGTAGTATATATCGTAACCAAGTTAGTTCCAAACATGTATTAGTCATAGCTCGATATTCAACCTCAGCCGAGGATCTGGAGACATTAGCTTGCTACTTTAATTTCCATGAAATGAGAGAATTTCTGAAAAAAAATGCAATAATTTGTGACTGGTCTTCTTGTGTCTCGACAACCTGCCCAATCTGAATCGCAAAATGCTTTCAAAAGCAAATCTTTATCGGAGGGAAGTAATAATCCTTGGCCAGGGGTACCTTTGATGTATTTGAGTATTCGAATGGCAGGGTTCCAATGAGGTATTCGAGATTCTTGCATGAATTGGCTCAATGTGCTACCTGAGTAGACTATGTCAAGTCTTGTCACCGTTAAATAAATTTATCAGCCAACTATTCTTCTATATTTTTTGGGGTCTCCTAGCAATGCTCCATCAGTCGGAGTGAGTTTTAAATTTTGCTCCATTGGAAAATTGTCGGGGCGTGCACCTAGAAGTCCTTAAACTTGAAGAATGTCTAGTGCGTATTTTCTTTGTGACATGAAAATTCCTTTTTTGGAGCGTGAGAATTCAATTCCCAGAAAGTATTTCAAGTTTCCAAGATCTTTGATACGAAAACGTTTAAGAAAAAATCTTTTGAGTTGCTCAATTTCATGTATTCCTGTAATTAGAATATCATCAACATATATAAGAAGTGCTGTAAAAGAAGAACCTCGAGCCTTGGTAAATAATGAGTAGTCGGCCCTTGATTGTTGATAATCGGCCTCCGGATAGTATCTGAAATTGAGGAAAACTAGTTTCTTGATGCCTGTTTAAGCCCGTGAAGAGTCTTGTTCAGTTGACATACAATATTCTCCCCTTGTCGACGAAGCCCTGGCGGGGGTTCCATGTAAACAACCTCATTTAAATCACCACGGAGAAATGCTTTTTGTACATTCAATTGGTGGATGTACCATTGACGAGTTGCTGCCACGGTAATGAGACATCGAAGTGTTGTGAGTTTGGCTGTTGGAGAAAAAGTTTCTAGATAGTCAACCCCTTAAACTTGATTGTATCCTTTAGCAACTAGACAAGCCTTATAGCGCTCGACGGTTCCATCAACTTTGTATTTAATTTTATATACCCATTTGCAACCGATCGGTTTTTGACCAATGGGTATATGAATCAATGTCCATGTATTGTTGAGCTCTAATGCTTCTAATTTGGTATTCATTGCTTGTCACCAATTTGGATCGAGGAGTTGCATCATTCGATCATGTTCTCTTTGCTCGATGTGCGCCTTGTTGGCCGAAAACCTACACGCAAGTGCACGTATCGTACAAGTAATATAGTGGACTAAAAGTCCGGATATCGAACCCACATGGAATATTTAATTATCTATTCCTAGACGCTAAATTCTACCAATTATTATCAAGCCCACCCTACACAGTCGAATTTTAGAGAGAATTAACTAAATTAAACTAAATTAAAAAGAAAGCAAAAACAAGAAAGCAATTAAAAACGAAGATTTAATCAAAGTAAACAAGCCTAGGATTTTATTCTTCCCCCTATGTGATTATTACTCCCCCAATTCCTTCAATTATGCAAGCAATTAACCCGGATTATTAACCTGAGATGCTAAAATAATCATAACCCGCTTTCGCGTGTATTACGATTCTAATACTCTAGATTCAATTACTATATTCCTATGCAATTAATTCTAGAACACATCATTAAGCACAAATCTCAATAATGGCTACCTAAGAGATTAACTATATTCCTATGTTAATAACACAAAGGCTCTTCTACCACAGTTCTAATTATTAACCCGATCTTCCGATTCATGCGATTAACAATAACATAAAAGCACATAAGTTGATCAAGTTCATGCACTTAATAAAACAAGTAGAAGAAATAATCCGGAATTAAAACTTGCATAAAATCATAGAAAAGGGTTCATAAATCCCACATATGGTTCCAAATAAAATCCTAGAAATAAGAAAATTAGCTACTCATGATTAAAGGAAAAACGCAAATAAAATAAGTCATAAACGATAAATCTATGCTTAGAGTCTTCGAATTCTTCGTCTTCGTTATTGCTTTGTTGCTCTCCAAATTGCATAAACAGATCCCTAATTGTGTGCTTGGCTTGGTCTTATATAGGGTGAAGAACTTGGTGAAGAGGGCAGTTTCCTTGTGCAATTAAAATTCCTTTACTGCGCAACTTCGGAGTCTCGGACGGGGGTCTCACAATTTGAACTAAAACTGGGACGGGGGTCTCAGCTTTAAATCTTCAGAATTTTGATATTTTCACTTTTGACCCATATTTTCGCCAAAATTGCAATTTTGACCCCATACTTTTCCAATTCTTCAATTTGTACCTAAAATACAATAAATCAACTTTTTAAGCACCAATTATCGTTAAAACACACCAAAAGCTCAAATAAAAAGATACGATAAAGTGTAAAAATATACACTTAACACACCCCCAAACTTGAACTTTTGCTTGTCCTCAAGCAAAATTTACCAATAAGCAAATAACTCAACGATAACATCTCATCACATAGATCAATGACCAACTTCACGTTTTCAGAACTTGTAATTATAATGGCAATTCTTAGGCATTCGCAAGCTCAAAATTCAACAACACTTAGTCACTCACCATTACCAAAAACCACAATTCATACAATTGCTTCAAGCATCTAATATTTGAAAATTAAAGATAGAAAAAATTTATACTTACATGCATATGCTTGACTCCAAATACTCACCAAATTATTCTACTCTACTAATATCGAACATTAAGCTATTGGGATCATTGGGGCTTTGTGGCTTTCAATTGTTAGGCTCTTTGGTTCGAGGTAGGAAATATGGGGGTATGTGCGGCTATTCTTCTTGAATTTAGGTGATTACGCCAAAATTTGAAAGATAGGCGTTTGAAACAATGAATTCACCTCTACGGACTTTAATAAACTCGATTCTCAAAAGTTCAAAAGTCTCCACTTTTGCTTTTGAGGCAATGGATCGAGCTTTCAAAAATAATTCAACAACTAGTCCTTATTTCTCCCTTCTAGTCTCTTCTTCTTTTTTTTTTTTTTTTTTTTTTTTTTTTTTTTTTTTCCGAAGAAGAAGAAGAAAGACTTTATAAAAAAAATTCGACCGAACTCCAAGGGGTAATTTTTCAAGAGTCTCCACTTTTCTACCTTATACACATGGCTAAAAGAAAGAACACCTTTTCTTCGAGGCTCAAATCAAGGTTCTTAGGAATAATTTCGATAAAAAGGTCGGCTTGAAAGGCTCAAACGGTTCAAAGAAGGCCCAAATCATATCCCAAATCACTCACTACTCAATAGTTCGTATCATAAATTTCCTAAGGTGAGTCTTAAAACCGAACATAGCATGATCTAGCACAAATTAATTCCAAATTTAAAATACAAAACATTCAACAAAAGCAATGCACACCACGTGATTCCTAGCAATAATTCGCTTCTAAGTCCCGTTGAATCGAAAGCTAAACAAACATCAAATCCTTATCACACAAAACAAGCAATCTCATCATCAAACATTGATCATCTCTCATCATCATAAATCATTGATGCATTCGACTCAAGCAATTTTTTTTTTTTTTTTTTTTTTTATATTCCGGAAAAACGAGAAAAACAATAAAAATGACTAAAACCTAATGCATGCAAACTAAAACAAATAAGCACAAAATAACATGTTTTTCACCCCCAAACTTAAAATTTTCGTGGCCCTCAACGAAATTAGCACAAAGTTTAAGGATAGAAAACACCTGATTTAGTGGGAGTCGATGTAAGTAGGGTGCTCCTCCCTCGCTCTCTCACGCTCATGCTCTTTTGTTGGACGACATAGTTGGGATAACGTTTGGAATTGATGCGGTAAGAATTTGACAAGAATCGACCTCCAAATTTGGTTGAGGCAAATTGTCGAACACCTTGTGGACGTGCCTTGAAAGAGTAGATTTTGAAGAATTTGGTTCGATTCTCAAGCCTCCCTGTCAATACCAACACAAAATAAGAATTGGAGAGTGCTTGAGTGAATTATGTGTGTGAAATTGAGGAATTTTTGGACGAGAAATTCAAAAATTCGAAAATTCGTGTGTGGGAGTTAGAGAGAACGAAAGAGGAGGGTTTAAGAAATAATGGGGGAGAAAATCTAATTTTTGAAAATTTAAACGCCCCCTATTGAGGTCGGACGGCCGTCCCACGTTTTTGCCTAATTCTCGGACGGCCGTCCGAGAATTGGTCTGCCCTCACTGGTTTGGGGACGGCCGTCCCGGTTTTAAGGCTATAACTCGGACGGCCGTCAAAGGCTACTGGTTCCCTTCTGGTTGTGGGACGGCCGTCCCACTTTTAGGGTATATTTTGGGACGGCCGTCCCAAATACAGTGCTTCACAATTAATTTTTTTTTTTTATTTTTTTTTTCTTTTCGGACGGCCGACTCGACCCTCGATCACGTTTTCGACCCTGAAAAGTAAAATTCAAATAATAAATTAGAATGCATGCTTATGATATTAAAAACGAAACGAAAAATTAAAGAAAAAATACGAAAAACAATAAAACTCGGGTTGCCTCCCGAGAAGCGCTAAGTTTAAAGTCTTCAGCCGGACGTTGCTTCTTTAATTTCAAGCAAAAGTGACCGAAGTCACTTGGCAATCTTCACTCGCTTCCCAATACGGTTTGAGCCGGCTCCGTTTTACGTTGAACGTACGATTTGAATCTCGCTCCTTTATTTTGACCACCTCGTGAGGAAGAATTTCTTGGACAATACACGGCCGCGACCACTTTGATTTGCGCTTCCTTGGAAATAACCAAAGACGGGATTTGCACAATAACACCAATTGTCCTTTGTGCAATTCCTTTTTGATTTTCTCCTTACGACCACAATAGCTTGACTCATCCTTCTCTCGTGAGTTGCTCGAATCTTTGGGTGGCAACATCTTCTTTGCACTCTCATTGCCGTTAAGACTCAAACTCGTATGATTTTCTCTCGGAGGAGTTGAAATTGAGTCCATGAAGTAAACTTGCTCCTTTCGATTTTTGTTTCTGCCATCATCTCCTGCACTCAAAGATGCTTTCCCATTGTCCAAGATCGAAACATCAAACTTTTCATGAGTTGTAAAATCCATAAGCTCAATAGCAAAACAATCATTATTATCACATGGATTTTTATTAGCGCTAAAAACATTGAATTTGATTGTTTGATCATGAACAGTCATTGTAAGATCACCACTAGCACAATCAATTAGCGTTTTCGACGTGGCTAAAAACGGTCTCCCTACGATAAGAGGTATCTCCCTATCCTCATCTATATCAAGTATAACGAAATCGACAGGGAAGATAAATTTATTGACTTTCACTAGTACATTCTCTAAAATACCTTTTGAGTAAACTAAAGATGTATCGGCTAATTGAAGAGTTATGGTGTGTTACTGATACCATCTAAAATAATTGAACAAGTATAATGGTATTGAAAGAATAAATAATGGAGGAAATTTTGTCTTATTATTTCATTAACATACAGTCCCCATTATATACACAAACCTATAACAATATGTCAAACTAATCCAACGGGATTGAAAGGTGTGATCCCCTTTCTCTAGGATTTGATATACACTAATTAGGATTAATTGATTTACACTAAATTAGAAAGAATAAATAATTAATACAATATATTTTCCAATAGAAAATAAGAAAGCCTACAGAAAAAGCCCATGTATAAGAGCCTATAAAAAGGAGTGTCGGAATAGGATTTTTCCGGCGTTAGCAATCCAACGATTAAGTTAGTCAGAATTGTGAGGAAATAATGTATCCGTATTTTAAATGATGTGGTAAGAGTGAGATGTACTAGGACTATCAGTTCGTCTTTCCCTTGACATGTCTTGGGGACAGAGTGGTGGGGTTCCCTTCTGATATGAATCCTCTAGAACTTGTTAAGCAAGAAAGGGACGTCCAAAGAAAGGATTCAATTGACGGAAGTCAGAATATTGCCTCCGTAGCTATAGAGAGCTAGAAACCAATATTATTAAGGTGAAAGTATAGACTCCATAATTATTAGCAATCATAAACCAATACTATACCGCTAAGAACTATTCACAAGAATCCACTCATAAAACATCCGCAAGAGTTGTTGAAAAACAACGAAACATAATTTTAATGTCTCAAATTCAATGCTTAAAAATGTTCAAGTCAATATGACTCTAAAACAACCTATTCATAAATTTCAAACAGACCTAATCTAAGAACGAAAATAACTCTTAACTTATCTATAATAAGAAAATGACCAAATAAACTATTCCTAGTCCAAATCAGACACTTAACCATAATTTATTTTTTTATTTTTTTTTATTTTTTTTTATGATAAAAACGTTTAGGGACTCGTTAAAACCCTGTGGGCCTATCACAGAGAAAAAGAGTACCCCTACAATGGCAATAAAAAATCATAAACGACCCTATAGAGTCTATTACAATGAAGCCCCAAAATGGGGTAAAACTGAAAAAAACAAAAACTTCTATTCCTATAGCAGTCTCGATATTTGTAAAAGGTCCCCGGTCAGGGATTAATATGCAATTCTGCCAACTAGAAAAAACTCTCCACGTAACTTCATGCAGCTGATTTTGAATTTGAACATCAGTCTTCATACTGGGGCAGCTATGCAATATCAAAAAGTCAGCCCACCACGCCATCTTCATTATCGTAACTCCCATAAACCCAACTGATTGCAACGAAACATACCCCAAACAGAGCTTGGAAGATCCCTAGTTTGAAAAAAATCTTGATAACCCATGTGATTGTATGCCCAAGCCGCTAGCCGATCCGCCACAACATTTTTTTGCCGAACAATATGAGTAATTGAGTAACCCGACGGAAGCATTTCACTACATTGGTGAAGCATATATGTAAGGTCCCAACTAATTGACGATCTCCCATGTATAGCATTGACTACAATCAGAGAATCACTCTCGATAATTACATTACTCAGCCGCAAGGCTTGACAGACCTGTAATCCATCTAAGAGAGCAGACAATTCACCTTTATTATTCGAACCATGGCCATAAAAGGAAGAAAAAGCAGCCACTAATCTCCCGTGACCATCTCGGATTATTCCTCCACCCGCACACAACCCCTCCTTAGACGACCCGTCCACATTCAACTTATAATGACCTAACGGAGGCTTCTCCCACCGGAACCACCGGCGAACCGGTTCGCGCACAGGAGCACTCGGCAGCCTCAAACTTTGAAGAATGTTATCTTGGAGCGGGGAGTTCTTTTTTTTTGGTTTTAGCTGCATCGCCACCAATTCCAATTGATGCATAATTCTCCGAATAATCGATAAAGGATTTATAATTTCTTCGTCAAACCGAGCGCTACACCGGGCTTTCCATATCCCATGCATTATTAATACGCACGTCGACAATTTAATTGCCGCAAACGAGTTATAGTCCTTCGTTTGGTAAGACCATAACAGCAAGCTGAGCACAATAAAGTTCTTGTTCCAAGGAGTGTGAAAAATATACGAGAAGTGACTCCACACCTTAGTGGCACAATCTGAGGAAAGTAACAAATGTTGTATGGATTCCGAACGAGGCACTAGACAACAGTTACATTTCGAAGCAATGGGAATTCCTTTTTGAATTATGCGATCATCCATTGGGAGAGCGTGGTGGGATCCTTTCCATAAGAAGGCCGACAAATTAAAAGGGATATATGGCTGCCACAACCTCTCTGCCCACTGGTGACGCCCTCCTGTAACTGCAAGCAGTTCCCAATAATCTTTCGCATAAAACTCCCCAGAACTGGAAAGAGTGCAAATCAACTCGTCATCCTTGTCCGGGCGAAGAACCACATGTTGTACACCTATTTTAAGGCTCGGAGGAATGTACTGTAAGAGTTCCTCTAGCCGATCTAAGCCTTCTCGGACCGTTATCTCGTGGTTTAAAAATGTTGGACAGTTGAGCCGTTCCCCAAGCCAATTCTCCCGCCATAATTTAATATTTCCTTTCCCTAGAATCCACCGAGAAATATTCTCAATCTATGGGCCGTGAAGACTTATAGTTTTCCAAATCGCCGATGTAAAATATTTATGGACCAGCTCGCCATTTTGAAAGTATTTTTGCTTTGCAAACTTCGACCAGAGAGTGCCCCCCTTATAAACCATCCACATGAGTTTCCCGTGCATGCACCTCTGTACTTGGGCCAAATTTCGAATTCCCAATCCACCTTCTTCAACTGGTTTGCATATCTTGCCCCACTTGACCCAATGAAATCGCGCAGCTCCACGAGAGCTCCATAAGAACATGGCCATGAGCTGTTCAATACGGTTAAGTACGGATTTTGGAACGTATGAGCATGCGAGTGTGTATACTGGAATACTAGCTAAGACGGATTTAATCAATGTAATTTTCCCGCCAAAAGAGAGTAATCGTGCTTTCCAACCCTCAAGTTTCATACGGATCTTACTAACTAAAAATTCATAATCAACCGCCTTGTTACGTCCCACCGAAACTGGAACTCCCAAATAGATTATCGGAAAATCCTTGGTTTTGATTCCCAAAATGCCTTCCACTTGAACTTTAAAAGCAGTCGCCCCTTTGCCCAGATAGAGTCCACTTTTTGCCGTATTTGTCTTCTGTCCTGATGACCGCTCATATTTATTGATAATCTCCTTAAGAGAGGTAACCGATTGTGGGTGCCCATTTGTAAAAATAAGCACGTCGTCGGCATAAAAAAGATGCGAGATCCCAAGCTCATTCCTCCCCATCTTGTATGGACGAATCTGACCTCCCATGATTCCTTTCTTTAAGTTGGCAGTTAATATTTGTTGCCCCATAATAAAAAGCATGGGAGATAAAGGGTCCCCTTGCCGAACCCCTCGCGACGAGCGAAAATGCCCCACAATCTCTCCATTGATTCG
Organism: Erythranthe guttata; assembly: GCF_000504015.1. The sequence goes on along the minus strand of NW_012193797.1, from coordinate 56,845 downwards.
AAAACCATATCCTATATTGCAAATATTACGATATATAAGATCACAAGCTTGGTGGGTAAATCCAAATGTCGTCATGGCTCGAAGTAAAAATCTCCATTCCAAGCGATCGTAAGCTTTTGCCATATCCAATTTAATCACCATATTACCTCCGTTCGAGGATCTATTTAAGTTACCCATAAGCTCTTGGGCAAGCACTGTATGAGTAGTTATGCTCCGGCCTTTAACAAAGCCAGCTTGCTCCTCCTCAATTATACCAGGAAGAATTCCCGCCATTCTATTAGCCATAATTTTAGATATAATTTTTCCGGAAAAGTTCCCAAGGCTGATAGGTCGATATTCGCCAATCTCTGCAGCAGTTGGAGTTTTTGGAATAAGCACTAATAGAGTTTTAGTGAACCCCGATGGAAGATAACCTCCGTTGTAGAAGTCTTTGATCACTGCCATTAGATCATCTTTGATAATGCTCCAACACGATCGATAAAAATAGCCCGTAAATCCATCCTCACCCGGAGAGCTATTCGGATTAAGACCTTCCATTGCCTCTTTAACCTCTAACTCCATTGGTAAAACACAAAATCCAGCATTCATCTCCCTAGTCACAGTCGGAATAATATGAGCAAATAACTCCTCGTCAATACAATATGCAGAAGCCCGGAAAAGCTCTGAATAAAATTCCGCTGCCACCTCCGCCACTTCCTTGCCAGATTGAGTCCTAGTACCATCACGCTTCGTTAATGTAATATTTTGTTTCCGGCGTCGATCTTTTATAGTTGCATGATAGAATTTCGTGTTTCTATCACCATCTTTAGACCAAGCAATCCTCGCTTTCTGGCAAAGAAGTTCCGCTTCCCATTCTTCTAGTTGTAGGAGCTCTCTTTTGGCCGCCAGGGAATTCTGAAACGTCTGCTCATCCCATGCTCCTTGCAGCTGATTTTCCAAACTTTGAACTTGATCTTGCAGAGCCTTAATCTTGAGTTGAAGATCTCCAAAAACCGACCAATTCCAATCTTTAAGCACACGTTGAAGCCGCCGCAGTTTTTCGCAAAATATTTGTCCTGGTGATCCTTCTGCCGGTGTATCCCATGAAGATTTGATAACATTATGGAAGTCATGGTGATCGCTCCACATTCTCTGAAAGTGAAATTGACTTTTAGCCTTACGTTTCACTCCCTCAAATTGAATACATAGAGGCGCATGATCTGAACACACCCTATCTAGGTGTCGAACTGCCATATTAGGAAATATACTTTGCAATGAATTATTTATCAAAACTCTATCCAGACGTTTCCACACCCGAGCTGCACCCACTCTATTATTGCACCAGGTGAATTTCGACCCCACAAATCCCACATCCATGAGCCCATTGTTAAGTATAAAATTTTGAAAATCAAACAACACAGTAGGATCCACCACCCGACCACCTCGTTTTTCCTCAACATGAGCAATCGTGTTAAAATCACCTCCAATCAGCCAAGGAGCAGTCCCGCTGCCAATCGAATCGGACATCGAATTCCACAAATCTTTTCTGGTGATATACGAGCAGCTAGCGTATATAAAAGCAGTGTAACACAGTTGCCCAATGGCTAGCCTCATTTCCACCGAGATGTATTGGCTTTTAGTCTCACACAAAGTAACTGTACATCCTATTTTCCACATTATCCAAATGTATCTATTGTCTTCCCCACCATGCAAAGACGATTGAAAACCAAGTTGCCACGCCAATCGTTGAAGCTTATTGTGACTAACCTTTGGCTCCAGCAAAACAAGCACCTGGGCATTATTATTTCTAACCATAAGTTTAAGATGATCAACCGTAGGTTTCTGACAAACCCCACGAACGTTCCATATAATGCAAGACATATCAACCATTATGAGGGAAGTCGGTTATTCTGGCCAAAGATCGAGTTAAACGATCACTCGGGGCTACCACTTTTTTATTATACTTTCGCTTGGATTTTGTTGGGACCAAAGCCATACCTCCACGGTCCGATTTAGGTGATAACGATAACTCTTCTCCGTCTTCATAGTGCCCGTCAGACTGTATGCCTTCATTTTCCGATGCATCGTCTATATCAACTCGCTCATCTACGGCAAGCAGTTGGAATGTATTACTAGTGTGTAAAATCTCTGTGGTCTCCAAATTAGTTACCTTGTTTTCTAGTACGCCTCCTCCCTTTTTTGTCGACATAATCTGGTCAAGCAGAATTTCCGACGTGAATGCTATATTCTGATGCGTGTTAATATGCGGGAGAACCCTCCTACCAGTGACTTCCGCCTCCTGAGATAAGGCGTCCTCCGATACAATTTCCACAGGCAGATTTGAAGGTAAACCTGATTCACCACCAGTAGCTTCCACTTCCTTTGTGTTGTTGCCATCGAAATTAAAGCCATCGGTTTTATCGATTGACGGTAGCTGTTGTTCCTTGTTATTGTTGTTCTTGACTAAACCCATTTGTTGAAACCTTTGCCGATCCTCCTTTGTTTTATTTCTCTCCTCCCCAGTTCGTTTCAGAATAGTTGGGATTTTCTCCGAATGTTTTTCCTTCTTACCTTGTAACTGGTTTTCTCTTTTCTTTCTACATAAACCAACCATATGCCCAAGTAGACCACAATGAGAGCAATACGCATGATTCCCTTCTGCCTGCAATGTCTGCCACCATCCATTCTCTTTAGACGCCTCTATCCAAATGCAAGAAGGCAGCGGTTTAGAGACATCAACTTCCACACAAATCCGAGCAAACATCGGATGAGTGAGTGTGATCGTTCTATCATCAATTCGAAGCATCGTACCGAAGGAAGATCCTAGCCGATGTAGTGCCGATTTATTAAATAATGGAAGAGGTAATTGCGGCATTCTAAACCATACCGCCATTAGCGCACAATCTTTTCCGATTTCAAAACTTGGGGTCCAGCGAAAGAGCCGGAAAAGGCTAGCCTTGATCATATTTGAACTGCGAGATAAAGCCCTATTAGTATCTTCCACAGACATGAGATGAATAGTAACGTGACGAGGGTCAAGAAATCCCACTGCCGGAGGGTATTCCAGTCTCCATTCCGTCTCTATGTGGGAACGTATTTCAAACAAACTTGGGCGGCCCGCCGAAAATTTCATAATAAGTGTATTTTCGCATTGCTTATTTAACTGCTCCATCTCCACCGAGGAGAATCAATAACTAAAGCTTGACGATTCGCCAAATGGACCGTTTGCAACCTAGGTTTAATAGGCTCCGCTTGTTTGGACACCAATGCTGCAAAGGACTGCTTCTGCGGCTGTGAGTTTGGTAAGGATTGCGAATCCGGCAAGGGCGGATCTCCCTTTGCCGGAAAACCTTCCGGCGGCATGCCAAATACTTGACAGGCGGTGAGACTAACGATATTAGGGTTCCACGGGGATTAATTCAAAACATCCACTTAACCATAAATAATAAATTGTCTTTTTTAAAATACAAAAATAAATAATAATATTGGGTTCCTAATCACGTTTTCTTGGCTTGATGATTAGACGTGCTCAAGTCTTTGAGATTGGTTGCCTCGCGGCCTGCTCTGACAGTTTGCTTTAATTGAACTCGACTGAAACCGAACTATGCGTCATTAGTTGTCCCTTTCTGAGCTTCTCTTTCACTAAGTTAGGCATGGTTGCTTCAATCCGCTTGGCACTAGCTCGCATAATTGGTCCTCTAGACACATGCGGCTCATTCAAATCATCAACTCCTTCATCCATCTCGGCATTAGCTCTTATCAGCTCGTCCGGAACATTAACTCCTTCATTCACGCCTGCACTACCTCGCATACTGTTACGTGTATATTTATACACTTAATTGTACCTTTTAATTTGAGCTTTTGGTTTGTTTTAATGATAATTGGTGCTTAAAATGGCTATTATTTGTATTTTAGGTGCAAATTGAAGAATTGGCAACTTATGGGGTGAAAACTGCAAATTCGGAGAAAAAGTGGGCCAAAAGTGAAAAAATCAGAATTCTGAAGAATTGAAGACCGGACGGCCGTCCGGATTTTAAAGCTTATTCTCGTACGGCCGTCCGGAAGAACGTATTGGCGCAGTGAAGGAATTTTAATTACACAAGGAAACCCGCCCTATTATATTTTTGCACCCTATTTAAAGGCCACAAGCACACAATTAGAGATATCTTTTAACCTTTTACCTTTTATCTTTATTTTTAGTTTTTATTTTTTTCATCTTTCTACACGCAATCAAGGAGCTCAAGAACGAAGACGAAGAATTGACGACTCTTCATCATAGTTCTCCTCTTTTATTAGTTTTTATGATTTTTCGTATTTTTATGATGTTTTTCGTAACGAGCATGAGTAGCTAAGTTTTTATTCTAGGATTTTGTTGGAACCCTATGTGGTAATTCGAACCTATTTTTCTACTTTTATGCAAGTTTAATTCTTCGATTATTTCTTCTATCTTGATCTTATTTAGCGCATGAACGTAGCTAATTTATGTTGCTATTTGTTATTGTTAGAATTGATTGACAGATCGTTTTAATAATTAGAATAGGGATAGAAGAGCCTTCGAGTAGTTTTTCACCGAATGCGTGTGTTGATTGCATGTATTATCGTAGACATACATATAATACCTTAGGTAGCCGTTTACGAGACTTGTTATTTAATGCTTTATTTGTACTAGGTTTGCATAGACATATAGTGAATCTTTTATGAATAATAGGCTTATAACGCAGCGACACTTACATATAGTGAATCTCTCACGAGTCTACTTTACTACTTGTTTGCTGAAGACGAGTTGTCCCGTTCCTTACGATTTGGGTCAGTTTAAACAAGGAGGGCTCGCAGATGTGATTGCTTTCTTTTAAATCACAGGCGGTCCATTCCGCAGTTTATGTCATTTTGCAGGTTTTCTATCTTTGTGTCACAGCCAAAATTTGGTCACATCCATCAGTGTCTATACCACGTGGAGCTTTATGGAGTGTAGATAAGCCGTTTTGGAGCATCCATCTTTGGTTGTATTTGGGCTTCATCGTAGCATTTTATTATTTGGGTATTTGGGCAATCAAGTCCGTATCAACTACAATGTATAAACACTTCAAAAAAATTAAGGAATTTCAAAAACAACTTCTAAAGAATCACAATTATACAACTTTTATTGAATCATAATGATACAACATTTTTTATTTTTCGAATGTCATACAGTTAATAACTAATAATGTACGGAATTTCTCTGGGCTGTATCCGTTCTCGACCAGACGAACCCATGGGAGAGAAGATGCAGGCCGGAGCGTTGCCCCCCCCCCCCCCCCCCCCCTCGGGCTCTCTCTTCCCCAGCCTCGGAGCTCTCCAAAGAGCTCTAATAGAGATCGGACTTTAGTCTTCAATACAGTGATTTGTTCGTAGCGAAGGTCTTGTTTTTGATTCATAAAATATACTCACATTAATTGATGTCCAATGCTCTGTCTAATTTTTAATATCATCTTATTGCTGATATAGAGAGTTTGCTCAATTTTATGTGTTGTTGAAGATAAACCATCAACTTTATTTTCTAACCTATAAATGAATGGATCAGCAACTTTACACGCTTGGCTAATTTTGACGGAAAAATTAGCAGAAGCTATTCCTACCAATTGTAAGGGGGTCATCTGTAAAAGCTTGTAACCACATAAGGTCAAATACTATTTACTCTAAAAGTTACTTATTACATAATAATGAATTAAGTAAGGGGCAACTAACACTAATACCAAATTTTTCTCACTTCAATACCACTAAGTTTTAAACCATTTTTTATAGAAGTTTTTACAATTTTTTCATAGTTTAATACCACAAATAATTTTTTTATTAGCAAAGTACTAAAATACCCCTCATCAAACAAAATACAATTTATACAAACAGCTAGCTCAAACCCGAGAATGGTTGCAAACTCGTGCACCGCACTCCATCTCGTCGTTGGCCCAGCTAGCTCAACTTTTCATGAACACATACAACTCCCCAACAAAAACTGAGAGAATCCGGCGAGAAATTCAAAACTTCATACAAGAAGCCGGTGAAGCATTATTCGAGACATGGGAGCGGTTCAAACAGTTAGTAAGAAGGTGCCTGAATCACGGACTACAAGAGTGGCGCCAACTGCAAATATTTTACGATGGACTGCAAGACAACTCGAGGACAGTGCTCGACTCTGCAGCTGGAGGTATGTTCGTGAGTTTGACCTACGACGAAGCATACGAGCTCTTGGAACGAATCGCTAGGAATAAATACATGCGAGCATCGGATCGGTCGAATAGCGGAGCAGTCAAGACGGGGGGAATTTTGGAGTTAGACGGAGTCACTGCAATCACGGCCCAATTGGAGAAGCTATCGAAGCAAGTCGCGGCTTTGCAGACTCAGCAAGTCCATGCAGTCCAAGCTCCCGATCAAAGCGTAGACGAAACGGAGTCACTAAATTACGTGCATGACGCCAACCGACAACAGAGGAACCCGTACTCCAACACGTATAATCCGGGATCGAAGGATCACCCTAATTTTGGGTGGGGAGGAAATCAGCAGGGACAAAGGCAAGCACCCCCTCAAGGCCAACCGCCTAATTATTCACGACCAGCGCCCGGATTCCAAAATCCACCTCAAGCACCACCTCAAGGCGGAGACCTCGCAAATATCTTGGCCCAATTTATGACGACCACCCAAGCATCCATTCGAAATTTGGAAACACAGATGGGCCAATTTGCAACCCAATTGAACGCGAGGCCAGCCGGTACACTACCGTCAAATACGGAGGACCCTCGAAAAGGCACCAACGAACAAAGCCGTCAGTTTGAGGAATGGAAGACAATTAGAAGAAGTGGCGAAGAAGGCAACAAGCAAGGATGGGGAGGAGCAACAAGAAAAAGAAGCGGAGACTCTGACAGATTCACCAGGTGAGAAAAGGGTCGTTGCGCCTAAGCCGACCCCTCAGGTACCTTATCCTCAACGCCAGATAAAGGCGAAAAATGAGTCGTATTACAAAAGTTTTCTTGAGCAATTGAATGAATTACATATTAATATTCCTTTTACTCGAACACTTGAACTAATGCCTCATTGGGTTAAATTTTTGAAAGACATGGTATCAAAGAAACGAAAATTCGGTGAACATGAGATGATAGCTTTAACCGAACAATGCAGTGCCATTCTCACTCGCCCCATTCCACCAAAGCTTGGAGACCCGGGTAATTTTACGATTCCAGTCGCTATCTGAGGTAAGTTCTTTGCAAAATCTCTCATAGATTTAGGTGCGAGCATTAATCTCATGTCTTTCTCGGTTTTTCAAAGTTTGGGATTAGGAGATATAAAATTGGTATCTGTGACTTTACAGTTAGCCGATAGATCACTCATATACCCAAAAGGAATAGTAGAGGCTGTGTTGGTTAAAGTAGATAAATTCATCTTTCCTGCAGATTTTGTAGTTCTTGATATGGAAGAAGATAAAGAGATTCCCTTGATTTTGGGAAGACCTTTTTTGAGAACGGGTAGAACTATAATTGATGTGTATAACGGAATTTTATCTATGTCTTTGGGGGATGAAACGATTAAATTTGATGTTTTCCGTACAATGAAACACCCTCAAGAGGTTGATGAATGCTTTGCTTTTGATGTGTTAGACCAATTGAATTTTGATTTTGTTGAACCTTTAATTGCGGATCCGTTGGAAGCATCTTTGTGTGTAGGAACATCAGTTGAAGAAGAAGAAGTGACGGAACAATTATGTTGGTTGGATTCGGCAAAGCCGCTGTCAAGACCACGCTTTGAGAGTTTGGAGACGGAGATCCCGTTATCTGTCACTTTTAAGCCTTCAGTGATCGAACCTCCGAAACTTGAGCTTAAAGTTTTACCATCTCATTTAAAATATATGTATCTTGGAGCTCATGAGACCTTACCTGTTATTATTTCTTCATCTTTGACAGGTCTACAGGAAAAGAGACTTTTGGAGGTCTTGCGAGAGCACAAGCTAGCACTTGGATGGACAATTGCCGACATCAAGGGCATAAGTCCAACGTTTTGCATGCACAAGATCATATTGGAGGAGAGCCATAAATCTTCGGTGGAACAACAGAGGCGATTGAACCCCATCATGAAGGAAGTTGTGAAGAAAGAAATCATCAAGTGGCTAGACGCAGGTATTATTTTTCCTATTTCCGATAGTGCGTGGGTTAGTCCGGTACAATGTGTACCCAAGAAGGGGGGAATGACTGTTATAAAAAACGAAAAAAATGAATTAATCCCTTCTAGGACAGTAACGGGTTGGCGAATTTGCATGGATTATAGAAAATTGAATAAAGCCACTCGAAAAGATCACTTCCCGTTGCCCTTTATTGATCAAATGCTTGATAGGCTAGCTTGTCAAGAATTTTATTGTTTTTTAGATGGGTATTCCGGTTATAACCAAATTGCCATAGCTCCCGAGGATCAAGACAAAACCACTTTTACTTATCCTTTTGGTACTTTTGCTTTTAGACGTATGCCTTTTGGTTTATGCAATGCTCCTACTACTTTTCAACGTTGTATGATGGCAATTTTTACGGACATGGTTGAATGTGGTCTTGAAATTTTTATGGATGATTTTTCTGTCTTCGGTGATACGTATGACACTTGTCTCCAAATACTGGCTAAGGTTCTTCGCAGGTGTGAAGAGACAAACTTGGTGCTCAACTGGGAAAAGTGCCACTTTATGGTGCAAGAGGGGATTGTGCTAGGACACAAGGTGTCAAAGAAGGGGTTAGAAGTCGATCGAGCAAAAATCGAGACAATCGAGAAACTACCGCCACCAATTTCCGTAAAGGGAATTCGAAGTTTCTTGGGACATGCGGGATTCTATAGGCGGTTCATCAAAGATTTCTCCAATGTAGCCAAACCATTGTGCAATTTGTTGGAGAAGGACGTCAAATTCGATTTCAATGACGAATGTTTCAAAGCCTTCGACGACTTGAAAACAAGGTTAGTAACTGCCCCTATTATTGTTGTGCCCGATTGGAATGAACCTTTTGAGCTTATGTGTGATGCCAGCGATTTTGCGGTAGGTGCTGTGTTGGGTCAAAGAAATAATAAAATTTTTCATTCAATTTACTATGCTAGTAAAACTCTCAATGATGCACAATTGAATTATACCACCACTGAAAAAGAGTTGCTAGCAGTTGTTTTTGCATTCGAAAAATTTAGATCATATCTTATAGGCACCAAAGTCATTGTCTTCACGGGTCACTCGGCTTTAAAATATTTGATAGAAAAGAAAGAGGCAAAACCTAGACTTATTAGGTGGGTGTTATTGTTGTAAGAGTTCGACTTGGAAATTCGTGACCGTAAGGGTAGCGAAAACCAAGTAGCCGATCATTTATCTCGGCTAGAAACGGAAGTTAAAGATCCAATTTGCATTAATGAAAATTTTCCGGATGAACAATTGCTTGTTATTAATAATCAAGAAGTACCATGGTATGCGGATTTTGTGAATTATTTAGTTAGCCATGTACTACCACCCGAGCTTACTTTTCATCAACGAAAAAAGTTTTTACACGATGTGAATTTCTACTTTTGGGAAGAACCCTTTCTGTTTAGACAATGCAGCGATTTAGTCATTCGAAGATGTGTACCGGAAAGCGAGCAAGGAGATATACTCTTCCACTGCCATGGCTCGATTATGCGGGACATTATGGGGGAGAGCGCACGGCGAGAAAGGTGCTTCAATCAGGTTTCTTTTGGCCAACTTTGTTTAAAGATTGCTATAATTTTGTTTCAAGTTGTGATAGATGCCAGCGAGTTGGTAATATTTCAAGGAGGCACGAACTCCCATTAAATACAATGATCGAAGTAGAGCCCTTTGATGTATGGGGGATAGATTTTATGGGGCCTTTTGTCCCATCATTCAATAACCTATACATCTTAGTGGCCGTCGATTATGTATCTAAATGGGTTGAGGTGGCCGCCTTTCCTACTAATGATTCTGCAGTGGTTTGTGCTTTCTTAAAAAGACAGATTTTCACTCTTTTTGGAACACCACGAGCAATTATTAGTGATGGAGGCACTCACTTTTGCAATAAACAATTCGAAGCACTATTGGCCAAGTATGGAGTAAAGCACAAGGTCGCATTGGCATACCACCCTCAGACGAACGGGCAAGCCGAGGTAACGAATCGTGAAATCAAAAACATCCTCGAAAAGGTTGTGAGTCCTACCCGGAAAGATTGGTCGAGAAAATTGGATGATGCACTTTGGGCATATCGTACGGCTTACAAAACTCCACTTGGGATGACACCGTTTCGTTTGATTTATGGCAAGGCGTGTCATCTACCGGTTGAATTGGAGCATAATGCGTTTTGGGCAATTAAAAAGCTGAATTTCGATATTGAAGCGTGCAAGGAGAAACGAATGTTGCAACTCAACGAGCTCGATAAATTGAGATTGAATGCGTATGAAAGCAATCGTATATACAAGGAGAAAACCAAGCGTTGGCACGATAACAAGATATTGCATCGAGAATTTCAAAAGGGGCAATTGGTTCTCCTCTACAACTCCCGTCTAAAGTTTTTTCCGGGAAAACTCAAGTCAAGATGGTCCGGACCGTTTACTATACTCGACGTATTTCCGCATGGCGCAGTCGAAGTATTGGACCGCGAGACCGAAAAATCGTTCAAGGTCAATGGACAACGCCTCAAGCATTATCATGGAGGGGAATTCAATCGCCAAGTGACTTCGGTCACGTTAGCTTGAACAAAGAAGCAGACAAAGTCCGGCTGAAGACTGTAAACTTAGCGCTTCTCGGGAGGCAACCCGAGCTTTCGTTTGTTTTTATTTTATGTTATTTTAAATTTTTAGTTTTGCTTTTATTTTATTTTATTTTTCAAAAAAAAAAAAAAAAGTTTCAGGGCACTAATTAGAAGTTTTTATTTTTCAGGGACCTAATTGCAATTATTCACACGGCCGTGCAAGAAAGAAGGAGAAATCTCACACGGCCGTGTGAGATGTCGGATGAGCTACTGTCCAAATTGGCCAATTGGTGCGGCCGTGCGGATTTTTGCCTACAATCTCGCACGGCCGTCCGAAATGTAAAGGGGCTACTGCCCAAAAACCAGAAATGGCGCGGCCGTGCGGATATTAAGCCTAATCTCGCACGGCCGTCCGAGAGGAAAAACCAGGCTTATTTAAAAAGGGATTTTCACATCCCAATTTTCATAATTCCCAATTCTCCCTCACCCCCACTTTGAACCCTCACTTTCCTCTTTCAAATTTTTTCTTTTCTTTGCCAAATTTCACCGAAAATTCACCAATTATACACATATATTACTTAATCAAGGTGGGTTGTTGTTGATTTGTGCAGGGAGGGTTCAAGAAAGGTACAAATTTCTCCAAAAATCCATTCCACCAAGAACGCCCACAAGGTGTTCGACGAATTGCCCAAGTCAAGTTTGGGGGAAATTTTGCACACCAATTCACTCCCAATCTCCTCCACAAGCATTCTCAAAGTATGGGGAAACGAGGACGTGACGGAGAGGGCACTTCTCAAGGCGAAGGCCCTTCAAAAGGCAAGGGGAAGGGCAAGAAAACCGACCAAATTCCGACTCCCGACGACGACGCTTTTTGTGTCGAAGGCGCTAGCGCTCGTTTCGAAAAGCAAAAAGTGGAGAAATTAGTGACGGAGCGTGCCTATGAGATCACCCTTCCACAATTCGCACCGTTGCACCAAGAATTTCTACGACGAGGTTGGCAAGCATTATTGGAACCGGAGGGTTCGATCAACCTATCATTGGTCCGCGAGTTCTACGCCAACAACCGTATCCTCCTCACAACGGATCGGAACTCGAGCACGGTTCGAGGAAAGAAGGTCGATTGGTGTGCCTACGCAATCAACTCTTTTTATCACCTCCGACACACGACGCCATTCAATTGGGAGCAATTGCAACTTGCGGTCACTCGAGATCAAATCGCCGAGGTGTTGTGCGATGGACCCCCCATTTGGTCCAACCTCTCAACCGAAGAAACGTACGAGTTGGAGTGGAAATGCATTCACCAAATCGTCAAGGCGTGCCTTACGTTCATTTGTGCCAACCTCATCCCCACCCGCTCGTGGACTCGCGTGGACCCCGAACGGTGCGCCCTTGCTTACTACATTCTCAAGGGCACACTGATCAACATTGGCGCAATCATATCCGATCGATTTGGACCTCCATGGTCAACAACTCTAAGGGGTTTTATTTCCCTTGTCTCGTTACCGGCTTGTGCAAAAAGGCGAAGGTCCCAACCAAACCGACGGATATTCTCACACAAATTCGGAAGCCGATGGGTGACCTTGTGACCCGACAATACAAGGCACCCATCCAAGAGGGCGAGCAACTCGTCGAGAATCAACCAATAGCGCCACCCGAGGGTCCAAGCACAAGTTCGGACCGGCGATTTCAAAGAAGAATGGCGCGAGAGTTGGTGATCACGAGAAATCGGCTTGCCACGGTGGAGCATAAGGTGAGCACGATAGAATCCCTCCAACGGTGGTCGGGAAAGATGCTCCAAGCCATTGTGCGCCATTTGGCGTGTGGCAATCCCGAGTGCGCCGAACCAGCTCCTTTGCCCGCACCGATCCTTGAGCCGGTACCTGAGCTTTCGGATGATGAAGAAGATGGTGATGCTCATGCGCAAGGTGGAGTTGGTGAGCAACCCGATGATGGTCCAGACGCTTAAAAACAGGTGTTTTCTATCCTTAAACTCCGGACGAATCACATTGAGGGCAATGTGAATTTTAAGTTTGGGGGTGGTTAACTACTTGTTTTCGTTTATGTGCGCTTTATTTGTGTTTTAATTGTTTTTATTTTGCATGCTTTAGTTTTTGTTTTAGTTGCCGTTTTTATTATTTCCGTTTTAATTATAAAAAAAAAAAAAAAAAAAAAAAATTGTTCGATGCATCGATGAACTATGATGATGGGAGATGGTCAATGTTTGATGATGAAATTGCTTGTTTTATGTTGAAAAGGAGTAGATATTTGTTTAGCTTTCGATTCAACGGAACGTAGAAGTGAATTATTGCTAGGAATCACACTTTATGCATTGCTTTGGTTGAATGTATTGCATTTTAAATTTGGAATTTATTTGTGCTCAATCATGCTTTGTTCGGTTTTAAATCTCACCTTAGGACATTTATGATACGAAGTGTTGAGAGTAAGTGATTTGGGATATGATTTGGGCCTTCTTTGAACCGTTTGAGCCTTTCAAGCCTACCCTTTTTGTCGAATTATCCTTAGAACCTTGATTTGAGCCTCGGAGAAAAGGTGTTCTTTCTTTTAGCCAATATGTGGAAGGTAGAAAAGTGGAGAGTATTGAATAATTATCCCTTGAAGGTCGATCGAAAATTCTTATAAGATCTCTCTTCTTCTTCGAAAAAAAAAAAAAAAGTAGAAGAAGAAGAAGAAGAAGAATAGATTATAAGGGAGAAATATGGACTAGTTGTGAATTGGGTTGAAAACTCGATCCATTGCCTAAAAGTCAAAAGTGTTGACGTGTGAATTTTGGAGAATCGAGTTTATTAAAGTCTCTAGAGGTGAATTCATTGTTTCAAACGCCTATCTTTCAAATTTTGGCGTAATCACCTCAATTCAAGAAAATTAGCCACACATTCCCATATTACCTACCTCGGACCAAAGAGCCTTACAATTGAAAGCCACAAAGTCCCAATGATCCCAATAGCTTATTGTTCAATATTAGTTGAGTAAAATAATTTGGTGAGTATTTGGAGTCAAATATATGCATGTAAGTATAAATTTTCTCTATTTTTAACTTGCAAATATTGGATACTTGAAGCAATTGTATGATTTGTGGTTTTTGGTAATAGTGAGTGACTAAGTACCGTTGAATGTTAAGCTTGCGAATATCTAGGAATTATCATCATAATTGCAAGTTCTGAAAACACGAAGTTGACCAATCGATTTATGTAATGAGATGTATAGTCGTGTTTTGTGTTCTTAATTTGATTTTACTTGAGGACAAGCAAAAGTTCAAGTTTGGGGGTGTGTTAAGTGTATATTTATACACTTAATTGTACCTTTTAATTTGAGCTTTTGGTTTGTTTTAATGATAATTGGTGCTTAAAATGGCTATTATTTGTATTTTAGGTGCAAATTGAAGAATTGGCAACTTATGGGGTGAAAACTGCAAATTCGGAGAAAAAGTGGGCCAAAAGTGAAAAAATCAGAATTCTGAAGAATTGAAGACCGGACGGCCGTCCGGATTTTAAAGCTTATTATCGCACGGCCGTCCGGAAGAACGTATTGGCGCAGTGAAGGAATTTTAATTACACAAGGAAACCCGCCCTATTATATTTTTGCACCCTATTTAAAGGCCACAAGCACACAATTAGAGATATCTTTTAACCTTTTACCTTTTATCTTTATTTTTAGTTTTTATATTTTTCATCTTTCTACACGCAATCAAGGAGCTCAAGAACGAAGACGAAGAATTGACGACTCTTCATCATAGTTCTCCTCTTTTATTAGTTTTTATGATTTTTCGTATTTTTATGATGTTTTTCGTAACGAACATGAGTAGCTAAGTTTTTATTCTAGGATTTTGTTGGAACCCTATGTGGTAATTCGAACCTATTTTTCTACTTTTATGCAAGTTTAATTCTTCGATTATTTCTTCTATCTTGATCTTATTTAGCGCATGAACGTAGCTAATTTATGTTGCTATTTGTTATTGTTAGAATTGATTGACAGATCGTTTTAATAATTAGAATAGGGATAGAAGAGCCTTCGAGTAGTTTTTCACCGAATGCGTGTGTTGATTGCATGTATTATCGTAGACATACAGATAATACCTTAGGTAGCCGTTTACGAGACTTGTTATTTAATGCTTTATTTGTACTAGGTTTGCATAGACATATAGTGAATCTTTTATGAATAATAGGCTTATAACGCAGCGACAGTTACATCAAACAAAATACAATTTATACAAACAATTTTTTTCCTCGTTTCAATACCAAGAATAAAAAAAGAAAAATAAATCATCTCTTCTTCTTCCCCAAACTCAAACTCATTAAACCCTCTCTTCTTCTTCATCTTCTTATAAATCCTACAAAAAATCTCCAAACTCAAAAAAAAATCAAAACCTCACAAAACTTATAAAATGGAGTCACAAGACAATAAAATGGTAGTATATATGGAAGGAGAACCCATTAGGATATGTATCAATGTCTTTTTTTAGCTTCCAAGTCGATTTTGAAGTTTTTTTTTTTTTAAACCCGTCGACAATTTTCGACACATACATGTCGAAATTTCTCAAAATTTCGACACATACATGTCGAAATTTCGAGAATTTTCGACATGTATGTATCGGAAAATCACTGCTGCAATTTTTTTTTTGTAAATCAACAATGTTTTTTCGACACATACATGTCGAAATTTGGAGAAATTTTGACGGGTATGTGTCGAAATTAGTTTTTTTTTCTTTAATATATTTTTTGACACGTTGGTGTCGAAAATTGACAAAAAATTCGACCTATATGTGTCGAAAATTGTCGGCGAGTTTAAAAAAAAAAAATATTCAAAATCGACTTCGAAGCTCACATTAATGCGTTCTCCTTGGTCGTAAACTCTCATTTGGTTGTCATTTGACTCTATTTTGCAAGTTGTGTGAGGTTTTAATTTCTTTAGTTTTGATCAACACATTTAGGTCGACATGCTTTGAACCCTCTATCGCAAAGAACCCAGCTTCACAGGTACATTGGACGCCGCCGCTGGAAGGAGTTGTGAAAGTTAACTTCGACGCCGCCTTTCCACCATCTCATTCGCATTATACGGTGGCCACGGTGGACCGAAATTCCGAGGGCAGTACAATTTGGTGGAGCATCACCTCTTTGCCCGGGCGTGTTCAACCAGCTGAAGGAGAAGCCCATGCCGTTCTTACAGCAATTAAGGGTGCTCGTGCAAGGGGCTGGCCGTCAGTTATTATGGAAGGGGACTGTCGTCAACTCATCATGGCACTCCAAGATAAACACTCTTTTATGTGTTCATTTGGTGCTTATTTAGAAGACATTAGTAATCTTGCTTTATCTTTCATATCTAGTCGTTTTTCTTTCATTCCTCGTTCCTGTAATAAGCTAGCTCATGGAACTGCATCATCCATGGAACTGGCCACTATTGAGGGTCTCTCCCTTCCTTCTCATTTGGCTAAGTTAGCCTAATAATATCTCAGTTTGTTTTTCAAAAAAAAAAATTCTTTAGTTTTATGATTTTTTATGAGGGTTTGTTGTGAGGAAGAAGAAGGAGGAGGTTGAGGGATTTGTGAAGAAGAGGATGGGTTTGAGGGGTTTTATGTGTTTGGTATTGAAGAAAGAAAAATGAGATTTTTAATATTTTTATAGTATTGATTTTCATTAGGAGTATTTATGTCATTACCTATTTATTATCCAATTTTTATTTTGTTAGTATTGAAGTGAGGAAAATTTAGTATTAGTTTTAGTCACGCCCATTAAGTAATTAATTAAACAAAAAAGCGTTGGTGAAACCAAACTACTATTTAACAAAAAACTATTTGGTGTTGGTATTGAAATTAATATTAGTATTAGTATTCGTATTAGTATTAGTATTAATATTGGCATTGGTATTGATATTGGTATTGGTCTTAATATTAGTATTAATATTAGTATTCGTATTAGTATTGGGATAGGTGTTGGTGTTGGTGTTGGTGTTGGTGTTGGTGTTGGTGTTGGTGTTGGTGTTGATATTGGTATTGATATTGGTATTGGTATTAGTATTGGTGTTCGTAGTAGTATTGGTGTTAGTATATTTTTTTGTAATTATATTGGTATTAATATTGCTATTAGTATTAGTATTGATTTTTGTATTAATATTAATATTAGTATTAGCATTAGTATTAATATTAATATTTGTTTTAGGGGTGGCATGGACTATTATACGTCGCAATATAGATAGTTAAGAGTATAGGTGGCATTGACTATTATACGTCACAATATGGGGAGTTAAGAGTAGAGGTGGTATAAAGATATTCATCAAGGTGGAATAGACGACTAAACTTGTAATATTGTCTACTAAGAATTTTTTCAGGGAACATAAATTTACATCATAAAAACTGTATATTGTGATTCAAATACACATTTGTTGTTTGTACTTTTTATATGTATAATTATTTTATCGTGTTAGTTTATTTGCACTTTATGCTAATTTTATTGTCAACTCTAGTGAATTTTTTTTTTTTTAAATCAAGGTGATTTAGTACAAATCATATTTATTTTTTACACTTTTAGATGATTACTTTTCAGTAATGTGTATCACTGATTGCATTTAAACAATGAAAAATGTGCATGCTATTCGCAAAGAGAGTTATAGGCGATGTCTATGCATGTGGTGTAAAACACTACTTTGATAATTAAGTTTCTGTTAAGGATCCGGGCGTATTGGACGAGATAGTTGTACCATTTGTGTATACTATTTTTTATATCACAATTTTCGTATTTTATTTTTTCTTTTGTCATTTTTTTATATCGTCTTCAAATCAAATGGAATTGCAATTGTTTTTAAATTTTTTATATTATATCGTATTATATATCAACTACTCAAAGTTTTCATTCGATTATTTTATCAAAAATGTATTTCATTTCTTCTATTACCCTTATGTTGCATTAATATCCTCTTTTCATTTATGAAGGTGTTTGATTTACCTCATCGAAGTGTTTTAGTCATTAAAAAAGTGTACCTAAAATTGATCTCCGTGCATTGCACGGGTGAATTACTAGTTATTGTAATACTGTAATATTAATATGTTGACCGATCAACAAATGTAAACATAATAAAAAGTCAAAATAATTAATATTGATGTGGTTGACACTAATACTACTGTAACAACAGTAATATTACCGTCGACCACAATAATTGTGTTTACAGTAACATTAACATAATAGACAATTATATTATTACGTTACTTCGTCAATAAATCAAACAAAACAAAAAACCCAAAAAAATAATAATATTGATGTGCTTGACAGTAATATTATTGTGTTTACACTTATTTTTTTCTCAACGACAGTAGTATAATTACGTCAACTTGTCAACAATCAAACAAAAAACATTTATAAAAAAAAATAATAATAATAATAATAATATTAATAATAATGATAATATTAATAATAATAATAATATTAATAATAATAATAATAATAATAATAATAATAATAATAATAATAATAATAATAATAATAATAATAATAATAATAATAATAATAATAATAATAATAATAATAATAATAATAATAATAAATATTTTTATATGGGTATTGCATATTTCCTCTTAATGTAGTGATAGTATACATTATTTTATTTATAGAGTTAACATTGATCGTTTGATTTATGGACACAATACACGTATTTTTTTTTAAATGTATTTATTGAAAAAGTGGGATTCGAACTCAGGATCTTTGATTTGGTCTGACTCAGATACCATGTTGAATGACCATCTCAACTAAAAGCTTAAGCTCTTAATAAAATGTATCATTTAATATTAATATTTCCAATAAAACTAGACTGCAAAATAAAAGCATCGTCGCATGATTTGTTATATATAAAGGCATATATAAAGGCCGATCAATCCCATCAAACGGCTTAATCATCTCTAGAACCTGTACGCAAAGGAGTTGACTCAGTTCCTTGAATAGCAAATATTATATAACAAACAATAATGCAATATTATTACAACCTGTACGCAAGACAAGTTAAGAAATGGTCAACTTGGATTAATAACTATTATTTCATATAGTTGACTATTTTCTCACATCTTTTCAGAGCAAAAAATAACTTCACAAACAAATATGCCTATGAACAAGACTTGTTCAAAACTGACAATATTTGTGTGAGATCTGAGAAAGAGAGCATTCAAAGAGATGGCTTTTGGTGCTGTTGGTTGTCTTCAGCTGACAATTGAGCGCCTTTTAAATTCTTCTCATATTTCCATTGTTCAAAATTCATCCCCGCAAATCATTAACCTTCTGTACGAACACATTCTTTCCTTACGAGAAGCTCTCAGAGAATTCGATGCAAGGAGGAGCACCATCAACATGAAGACGGTGAAGAGTTTGGAGGCGGAAATGATAGACGTTGTATACCGATTTGAAAATGTGCTTGAACCCCATCTCTCGAATCAGTTGCATTCACAATCTGAAGAAGAAAAAGAGACCGATCATCCTCCTTTACTGTCATTCTCAGTAGACGTGGAGGAAATAAAGCAAGATGTCGATTCATTTATCGAAACGGTGAACAAAATGAAGAGTGCCTACATTCACGAGCTATGCAACCCTTCACCCGAAGAAGATGACGTTGTCCCGTCAAGAATTGATTTTGATGGAAATGATCACTCTAACATGGTCGGATTATCGGATCTATTTATGAAAATCAAAGATCGGCTTAATTCCTCACAACCTGAAGCGATGATTGTGACTCTCTTTGGGATGGCAGGCATTGGTAAGACTATTATTGCCAAGAAACTCTTTCAAGATCCATTCATTGTGAGTCATTACAGCAAGCGTGTGTTTCTCACCATAGGCCCAAAATATCGATTATATGATATCCTGGTAGATATTATAAGGCAATTGAATTCTGGCATTGATCTAATAATGCCTACGGAAACAGAATCATCATTAGCAAGATTCAAAAGTATTGTGTTCAAAAGTTTACAAAATTCAAGATACTTGATGGTGTTAGACGATGTATGGGACACGAGGTTGTTTTACAAGTTATATCCAGAGTACAAAAATGGAAGTCGAGTATTGGTGACTACTAGGCTAAGAGAAGTAGCTGAATCTGCTAACCATGCTATCGAAATACCGTTCCTTAATAAGAAAGAGAGTTGGGAGCTTCTCCGTGAAAAGGTGTTTGGTAGAGAATCGTGCTCTTATGGATTCGTGAAAGCTGGAAAAAAGATTGCTGAGAATTGTGAAGGTCTTCCACTTACAATAGTTACAGTTGCCAACATCCTTATTGAAGCTGAGAAGACTTTGGAATACTGGAACAAGGTAGCTGCTGAGAAACAAAATTCAGTTTACAAGGATGCATATGATCAAATGTCAAACGTACTATATCCAAGCTATGACTATTTACCTCAACATTCAAAAGCGTGTTTTCTGTATATGGGAGCTTTCACACAAAATTATGAGGTAACTCCATACCAACTGATCAACCTGTGGAGTGCTGAAGGATTTCTTAACTCCAAGCCAGTGCCTTACTTAGAGTCAGGCATGACTTCCCCATATAATACTTGTTTCCATGAGCTTTCTTTAAAAAATGTTATCATGTTCAACCCAGTCAAACACACATTTTACCTTCATTCGTCCTTTTGGTACCTGTGTAACAAAGAAGCTGTCAAGACCAAGTTGTTCTATGCCTTAAATTGTCTTGCCGATGCTTTACCGGAAGAAGGTCTAAACTACCATCGTCGTTTGTGCATACGAAATAATGTTCTGCTTGCCATCGAAGATGTGCGCAACTCGATTGCATCTGCTTCAGCGGTACGTTCTCTCCTCTTAACTGGTGATTTTCATCAATATCCAGTACCATTGTGTTTGGAACAATTAAGGTTGCTCAGGGTATTGCACGCTTATAGAGTCAGATTGTATGAGTTCCCGATGGAAGTGGTGAAACTAGTTCAGCTAAGATACCTCGACCTCACTTATGATGGACACCTCCCTACTTCCATATCCAAACTCTGGAATCTTCAATGCTTGATAATTTATCAATATCAAACCATCATGAATTCATCGTATTTGCCTATTGAGATATGGAATATGAAAGATTTGAATTATCTTCACACCTGCGGAAGAGACCTACCACATCCTCCTAATTGTGAAGGGTCTCTCCTACCAAAGCTCTTAATATTAGGTGGTGTCGGTCCTCAAAGTTATACCAAAGATGTGTTTGAAAGAATTCCTAATCTGAAGAAATTAGAGATACAAATTGCACTGGGTCCTGATGGTACTGAGCCCCTGAGCTGCTTGGATCACATTTCCCATCTCTCTCAACTTGTAGATCTAGTATGTGTCATTCTGAATCCTGTACTGAAGACGGGGGTTGTTACCCCACTTGCTCCTCTTTTGTGCTTCCCATCAAGTCTTACAACATTAACTTTGAGCGGCTTAGGATATCCGTGGGAAGAAATGAGCAAGATTTCTTCATTGCCAAATCTTACATATCTCAAATTGCAATGGTATGCCTTTCGAGGCCCAAAGTAGGAGGTTCGTGACAACGAATTTCAAAAGCTTGAAGATCTTCATATTGAAGACACTGATCTGGTGCACTGGAAGTTTGTGACAACGAATTTCTGCCTCCCTGTGATTACGACTCTTAGCTTCGAGCATTGCTACAAGTTAAAAGATATCCCTCTTACATTTCCAAGGTCTCTTATATGCATTAAAGTACTTAACTGCAACCCTACGGCTTTGAATTGTGGAAGAACGTTAAAGAAGGAGTGGGACGACAAATATGGTGATGGTACATCATGATGTTTGTTGTTCAGTGTAATGATGGGAACACCAAACCACGACTCAACCATAATATTGATTCTTCAAAAGGTTAGTCGTTCAGTGTTTACTTTTATCAAAATATGTATATATTAGCCAACACGCATTCAGGTAAATTCTCACTTTCTTGTCATGTTTCTTTGATGTTGATCTAATATATTTTAGTTAATAGACAGTTTTTTTTTAATCGATTGAGTTTTTTTTGTTAGTCGATTGAGTTTTTCTATTAGTCGACTGAGGTTTTTTAGTTAGTGGACTAATATTTCCTGTGATGGGTTTCAGAGATGCACCCTCAAAATTGAACTTTTTTCTCTGCCAGAAAGAGGTATAAATTTACATTCTTACAATAACGAAAGTATCAGAACATATATAAGCACCAGTAATCAGGGACGACGAACCCTTTCCAAGAAACTTACAATGCGATACAGGCCATATAGCTAACTATTTAATCGCGGATGATTCATAGCAGAACGAAACAATAAGTCATATTTTCAATCAAAAAAAAAAATTTTGCAAGTTTCAATGATTTTGAGCAAGCATTCGGTTGAGTTTCCCGATCTAATCAGTACCTGAAGTTAGCTGGAAAAATATCTGCTGTAAAGTACTCCTCTGACAGTTTTCGTGGAGCAAAATCTCACCTCACAACACATCGCACATTAAAAAGTATGTCAAAATCGAGAATGGTATAAGCATATGCACTCTAAAGCCCTTTACACGATATATATATCCGACTTCAAAGTTCAAACTAAACTAAGAAATGAAAAATTGGTGTTGACTAATAATATATGAAGGCATCAATCTTACGAAATGTGGGAAACTGGTGAAAATTTTGGGGGGGGGGGGGGGGGGTACTACCCATTAATTGTAATCGTTGTCTGAAAATCAATGCTTACGAGTGAGGCATATGATTTCACCAACGGCTTAATAATCTCCCACACTGGTCTGTATATAAACGGCGCATCCACGAAAAGGACTTGACTCAATATAATGCGTCAAACTGCACATGGAAAACGTTAATTTTAGAAGGAAAAAGAAAACGATTTTTTTTCTTTTTTTCGAGTAAAATTACAAGTCGCGTATAGCGTTGGTTAAATTGTTCATGGAAAGAAAACAACTGCATATATTTATCATTTCCCATAAGCCTCTCTGGTCCACTAAGAAACAGTTACCACAAACTATAAGAACTTAATATCGGCATTTTGCGTGTATGAAATCCTCGAAGATCAATTACCGAAAGTATTTCCTGCTTTCCAGTGGCTTCTCAATGATACACACACAGAGCTTCTCGTCTTCATATTGTTCTAACTCCTGTGTTTATAATTTATCAATGAGCAAATTTGTGTTCCAAACAAAGCTTACAGCCAATGCAAAAAAATTAAAAAGAAAGAAGTAGCCATAATTTTCATCAAAATAGTCGATGATTGATAAGCTTGTTCGACTAATATTTTGATTAACTATAATGAATTTCATGATGTTATGCTGACTGATAAATAGATACTATAAGGAATTTCATGATGGCCATCAAACTATAAGCTTTTAATCGATTCTTCTGACAATTCAGATACACCAAATTCATCACGCCATCTCCGTTCAGACCAAAAAAATTATAAAAAAAAATTAAGAAACTAAAATTTTACGAGTACATAATACATAGTTTCTATGAAGACCTACATATCATCATCTAATTTTTATTTCTTCCTGATGTTATTTTTCAAATGGTAAGATTATTAATGGTAATAAGGAACATAACTTGATTTTTTTCTTCTCCTTCTCCACCCCATAAAAAGAAAAATCAAGCAACAGAAAGATTCGAGTTGCAGAGTGATAAGAGGTCGTAAAGTTATAATTACAATGGCTTTACTCAAGTTCGAGACGGCATCTTTGACAGAATATTTTCGATCCTTCAGATACGAAAGGATCATCTCTTCCGTATTTGCGCAATGGGAGCCTACTATGTTATTTGCCGAGCTTCTCTTTGACTTCTGCTACTAACTGCAACAAGAAAACATCCGATCATCTACACTATCTCGTTAAATCAATTAATCAATTCAACCAATTATCTCATCCAAGAAAGACTATTAGCAAAGCAACTATCTCTTCTCCATTCTTGGCGGGTTTTCTTTGATTGAATTGATATGATATATTGTCCTGAAAAGTTGGACTGGAGGAGGCCGGAGTGTCAGCCACTGCGGCATTTCGTCGAACAGTTTGCAGTCTTGCTTTCAAGGGTTGAATTTAACTCTTCTGCATGAACTGTGACAAGTCACCACCCAAATACCAGTTTATCAAGATTTACTTGTGTCAGTTGTGTTGTGTGTGTGTCTGTGTGTTTGTGAGAGAGAGAGAGAGTGTGGGTACCGTTGGATAAATGGCTTAGGCAAATATTTTTTAATTCATTCAAACTTATTTGCAAATAAGGAAAACCTTTTTATATATACCACAATTGTTTTCAATTCAACTCCAATTTTATGATTTACACCCGAATTTAGTTCAATTTCACCAATTAATCAATTTTCACTTAATTTCAATTTTGACCCCAAGTTTGATCCGCCACCACCAGAGACTGCCGGTCCGCCGGCATTGACTTTTTTTTTTCTTTTTTTCTGAAAACTTTTTTTTTTTTCTGAAAGTTTTTTTGGTAGGTCAACCACCGTTGACCGCTAGGTCTCTGGTGCTCACTTTTTTTTTTTTTTTTTCATAAAAGAATATTTTAATTAATATTACTGTCTTGGCTACTAAATTACTGTCTCCAACAGTAATTTAACTGTAGGACACAATAATTTAACTCTCAGTTGACTTTTTTTTTTCTTACAAAAGTATTTTAATTAATATTACTGTCTTGGCTGCTAAGTTACTGTCTCCACCAGTTATATAGGTAGGTTATTGCTTGCAATTCAATAATGCAAGTTTTGCTGAGTGTTTTTCTTCAGTTTGCTGTTTGCATTTGGCGAATTCATAGGTAACTTTTTTGTTTGTAATTCAATATTACAAATTATGGATTTTGTTTTTTCAGTTTGCTGTTTGCATTTGGCGAAATCATAGGTACTTTGTTGTTTGCAATTCAATAATATAAAATCTAATTTTCAGTTTGCTATTTGCAGTTCGCGGAGTCATAGATGTCGCAGTTCCAGGATCATAGGCGGTGGTGGGGCTGCGGTAGCATTTTTAGAGTATGGTGGTTAATGGGGACGGACTGTAAACTCGTTGGCAATATGTCTACGCTGGTTCAAATCCAGCTCGGCCCAATAATTAGCCAATCTATCATGAGATGGTATAACCCCCCATTGTTCTTCAGAAATACCCCATACGAAGATAAAAAAGAATCAAATTTTCTGCGAGATTCCTTATTGCCCTGAGATTGCAGTTCAATTGGTCAGAGCACCGCCCTGTCAAGGCGGAAGCTGCGGGTTCGAGCCCCGCCAGTCCCGACGGATCCAATATCCAATAAATACATCAATTCATTTTTTCCTTTTCTATGAACTAGTCTAGTAGGGGTGTCGGGGGCATAAAATAAATTGTATATTATTATTATGAATTAATTTATTTGTTTTAGTTAATATTTGAAAGAGATGTTTAAGAATTTTTTTTGACAGACAGATTTTTTGGGATTTGATTTGATTTAATTAAGGGTATTTTTTCCATAATAAATATTATTAATTTATTAAAATATTAAATTTTGACTTGGATTTACACACATAAATTATAATATAGAGGGACCTAGCAAATTGCCCCTTAATTATAAGGGTCTATTAGATATAACCCCCTTAGTCTTACAAATAATAGGGGTAGACCCAAACTTAAATTTGCCATTTTGATAAAAATCCATATTTTTCTAAATTACATCAGTACCCTCAATCAAATCCCACAAATCCCGTTACTTTACCTTTTGAAATAATATCAAATCCCTCCCTATTTTCCCGTTAAAACACTATCCCCACAAAACCCACTACCAAAATCTGCAAACCTCCCAAAACCAGAAATTTATACGGCGTGGATCGAAGATTTTCTGCACTCCGACCAAGCCGCCATAGGTACTTCGTCGCCGCTCGCTGAATCGCTATCACCAATCGGTATGTTGATATGTTTTGGCTAAATCGACTATCACGTTTGTATAATTGCAGATCTTTTATAATCGCATACCGAATTCGAGCCCTAAATCAGTGATATTGCAACAATTGATGGGCAGGACATCCACAAGAAGAGGTAACCCATTACTATATTTTTCTTTAACTGCAACGTGATAGTCTTTTTGAGTGTTTTTTTTGGATATTCTGTATATATATTCGCTTATCTAACACACTCAGTAATATGTTGCAGGCGTCGAAGCATCAAAAATGACAGACGACATTATGCTACTAAACGCGGGTAAGAAAGTGATTTCCCCTAATTCTACATATCAGAAAGTTGTATAATCGATTAAAACATCAATAATCGATTCTGTGTTTTAGTTAGCGTGATGATTGACCGTAGTATAATTAATCTCATGGATATATTCATGTTATACATTGTGATTAAATCGAATGTATATGATAGTTGGTTGATGAAGTCCGATAGTATATTAAGACATTAATAGTCGATTATGTGTTTTAGATAGCATGATGTTTTCAGTATTAACTTATTCACAATACTTATTTTTGAATTTTATTAAGTTATAAGCACATAGTACATTACATACATGCCAATAGTATATTATGTTGATGATAATAGTACTCAAATATATGTAGAGTGAATTGTACATCCTATATCACCGAATTGTGTGCACCACTTACAACACTCCAAAAACAAACATGTGTTGAATACATATTACTTCAATCCATGAAATAATCTCCCAAAGATTATCATATGACATTAGTACACATAAAAAATTCATATACCAAATCGAACGTATTATTGAACACCAACTGCTATGATAGTATATTAATGATTTCATTATAGTATATTTAATATGTTAAGATAGTACATTACGGTTCTTGTAGTAGTATGCAGATGTCTTAAAGACAATATATCAATATAATAGTACAAACCCATACATCAAGATAAAATGTTAATAATGTTTAGAACAAAACCAACGTACAGTAATTCCAACATGATGAAATTAATACTTAAATCACATCATAACACTTTAATTATACTAATTAAATACACTCTAGTACATTACTAATCACGTCATAGTAACTTAAACTGGCAATAGTAATATCATACATTATTCGTAATAGTACACTAAATTTATTACAACGTTTAACATTCAACAAATTTTACATTGCCATTACTAAGTAATCACGGCGTTAATCAAGCATATCAATTCTTAAGGGGGTTTGGAAAATAACAACCATCGGAATCAATTGAATTCATTGAGTTTATGTCCTCGTCGCTATCATCTGGTATGTAATCCACTTCTTCATCGGAAAACTGCGCAACGCCTGAATTCACTGCCCCACTTCCACTAGGATCAACGACTCCACCTCATTCACCCCCAACACCTCCACCAGCGTCACCTGCAACAACACCTTCGTTATCATTACGAACTCGGGGCGACCCGTTATTCTCGACATACAAACAAAACCAACACATGTTGCAGCCTATTAGATCATAAATTATCATCGTGTGCCTCGAACTACGACAATTGTCAGTGTTCGCCACACCACCATCAGCCCCGTCAAGAATTGCCCATGCCTCCTCGTACATTGGAATTGCAATATCTCCGTAATCACGCCTCCAGTCTGCTTCTGCGAAAACCCTCTCAGTTTGTTTCCACAACCTTCGGTCCATATTGTGTAAAACTTATTTTATTGAGAAAAGTATGTTATAGATATAAAAGTATCGTTCCATCGATATGCTTATATAGTCGAAAAAAATAATCGTGAAACCCTATAATCAATATGATGCGTCTTCCGGGATTACAAACGCATCGCTACGTACACATGCCTTTTCAACTTATGCGGTTTAAATACAGACGACTCATCAGAACGTACGCCTCTTCAGTTATATCCACAAAAAAACCATACAAATAATCGACTATGTAATATACACTAGATTGCTATCGAGATGTCATTCTACAATTATATACTATTATACTACTGTGTATAACTAATTATACTGTGCATCGTATTTCAGCAATTTTGTGAAATTATAGAACCACGTGTTAATAGACCCTATCTTTGAATGTTAAATTGATTAACGATGAAAATCTTGTAAAAAACTGACCACACGATAGAAAAAAGTCTACAACACAAATTAAATCGAAATATACTACTGCATAGATTTGATTCGACTATTGGTATCATTTTAAATAACTATAAGCATTCTAATAAAATACTAAGCTTGATAATATAAAACAACAACCATTAAAAACTCAATGTTAAACATTCTGTTCGAAAAATCCCATAAAACCAGAAATATTGTACGAAAACAAAAAATAAAATCATTTTAAGCATAAGACATCAACCTTAAAAAACTACTGGAAAAACATAAATTATAAAATTCACTTCCTACAAGTCTTCTTGTTATGATTTCCTTGATCTTTGCAACGACTGCAAGTCATTTTCCGGGGGACACACTCACCCTGCGATGGAATCCTTTTCCTCTTTGGACGACCACGTGTTGGTTTAACTTCAGGAGGTCCAATTACAGCAACATGAAGATCTGAGACTTGTCTCACAAAGGGTATAATTGAGCCCGAATAACTCTCCTTAAATGTTGATCTATGGTACCATCTATCAATATAATCATACGCAACAAGCCCACAACGAAGTTCAACAAAGATAACAGCAGGAGCATGTGCGCATGGAAACCCATTGATTTGCCACAGCCTACAAGAGCAGGTCCTTTCTCCAAGATCAACAACAACATTTGGCGACGAAAAAACTTCGAACACATGCATAGACGATCTTTTGCATATCCATGAACGCCCCTTGTCAACAGCCTCATTCAATCTCTTCTCAGTCTTTTCACACAACACAGTCGTCCATCTATTGCCATCACATAGCCTTTTACACATTTGCGTCATTAACAACAACCTTATGCCATCAATCAGACTAGTTATCGGCAAGTGACGTTGCTTCTTTATTTGATGATTCCACGACTCACATCCATTAGAAGTCATCTGTCCGTATCTATGACCCTCGCAATAAACGTTGGACCACTTCTCTTTTGGAAGATCATCTAAGAAATTGCAAACTTTCGTCCCACCAGTAGTCTTCAGCTTGTCAATACATCGATCAAATTTTTCCTTAGTTGTCGCATAAGCACACACCGCAAATTGTTGCAACACCGTCTCACGAAAGCCGGCTGGAACACCCCTGAACCTGTATTTCAAATTGTTCTGCAAATGTTTGTAACAATATGTGTGCAAACAGTCAGGAAAAATGTTCCTAACACCCTCGATGATACCGTGGTTTCGATCCGAAACGAAATTGAGTGTCCTATCATTTCCAATAGCATCCCTAAAATGACTCAAAAACCAAGACCAGTTCGAATCAGTCTCCTCACTTACAATTGCAAATGCAATAGGGAACAGACCTGCACATACGAAATTAAACCAAAATCACTACAACATTTTTTAATTGTTTTATGAATCAACTGTGCAGATTACTACATAACTCAATTGTACTATCATATGACAGTTAATAAACTATGGTATAACTGTTAAGATACTATTAAACACAAATACAGTAAGATCATTACCTTCATCAGCATATTTACCCACTGCACTAAGCAACACTCCCTTTTATCTACCTTTCAAAAATGTGCCGTCCAGCATAACAACAGGACGACAAAACTTGAATCCATCCAAACACGCTGCAAATGCAAAAAAACACCGTCAGAAAATCTGCTTCTCCACCTCAACATCAAGATGAAAGATACTACCAGGATTTGTCTTCCCCGCTTCATCAAAATAAGATGGAAGGTAGGAATATGAAGAAGTCTCGTCCCCAAAGATCCTTCTTCTTCCCGCATCGGTAGCCCTCCACGCAACCCAATAGCTTATGTCAACACCAAATTTAACATTCACTTGGCTCTGAATTTCTCCTGGGGTTATAGCCGGCATTGCACGAATATCATTTTCAATCAGGTCAATGATGACAACTGAATTCAATCTTCTCTTACTAGTTGTTCCAAAAAACATTCCACATTGATGATGTTTGTTGTACGACCGAATATAACAGTCATCATTTGATTTATCCACCGATGCATGTATCCTCCACGAACATTGGCTAGCATTTTTGAAACGACACTCCGCTGTAACTCTCGTTGTCTCATTCTTAATATACGAGAATTCAAATCCCATCTCAATAGAGTATTTGATAAGCGATTTCCTGAACTCACGAACACCGCCTTAAAAAACCTGACCTACATCCTTAATCAAATATGCCCAATCCGCACTCAGCAATCTTCTGCCTTTCACCTTATCCGCCACTCCCTCTACATTGCGTTCATTAACGACCACACCTTCATCATACAACATCAATGGGAAGCCACCAACCTCTGCAGATAATACATTCGGTCCAGGCAAATCTACTGGTTTTCCATCAATGTTAACATCAATACAATCCAACGAGAGATCTGATAGCATTTCAAACATCGACATCATGTCCTCATCGTCAGCCAAGATACATTCACCAATGCCTTCCAGCCTATATGTCATGCTTATATCCCATCTATCGAGTTGTGGCCACTTTGAAATAACAAATGCAACCAATGAACCGCGAGAAAACCCATTCGAACACCTCTTTATAGCAACCAACCCATCAAACCTCAACAAAATCCGTACGAAATTCGCTACCGAAAAAACCTAAAATCATGAAACGAACTTTAAAATGCAGAATACGAAAAAATGATTAAATAGAGTGCAAATACATTTGAATGACAATAAATTAATATCATCAAAAATAAACTTAAAATGCATAATCCATACACTCAATTAAAAAAGACTACGAAATATATTTTAATGTACTACCGAGCACACTAAAATCGACTGTTGTAAACAAATAAACCAACTATCAATCGGGATCAAACTCATGAACTCGACCACACCAGACATTTATTTCGATTATTACATAAACCAACTACGACACTCATATAAAACAACTCTAGTCCGACTGCGTGAACCAACCTCTTCTAACTCTGTGAATCAACTTCCAAACAAACATCATTAGTCAAAATAACGATGTATATGTGACGACGTAATTTTGTTAAAAAACGTTCTACTTAATAGAATCAAGTATCAACACAAATCTTAAAAGTTCTAACCACCGTACACGACAACCCTGCACATACAGCGAAAATAAAAACAAAAAAAACACATTCATGCCTGCTTAACGACGGACAACAATGAACGCTCAAATCCGAACATATTTCCACGCCGGTGAAAAAATCTTCAAAGCCGAAGGAAACGATGAAACGCTGGAGAAAATCTTCAAAACCGATTGTACACGACTTGATAGGAACCGCCAATATACTCACGTAATTTTATTCCGTGATTTTAGGCAACGTATCAACAATCTCATATCACGTAGTTAAGGAAATAAATGCCGTTCAAAAATAAAATAGGGGTATTACAGGGAAATTACATAATATATTTTGCCAAGTTGGCAAATTTGGGTGTATCTCAAAAAGAGAAAACATAATTAGATCTACCTCATTAGAAAATATGAACAAGGGGTTATCCCTAATAAACCCTAATTATAATTTGGTTTCATCAAATTTCAGCAATTGATTTTAATAATACTGACGACATAAAGAAAGAATAAAAAGTTTAACGGAAAAAAATGTTAAACAAATACTCTTGACCTTTAAGAATCAAAGTCACAAGTCTCGAACTCTTACACGAAGGAAGATTAAATTAAATAGAGATGATAAGTACATCAACACATACTTAAATAAATATCTTGATTCATTTTTGTCAGAATTGTATGGTATCACTACAACGATACAACTATTGGATACACTCTTCCATAAATTTGGATGCAAGTTCTTTAGTTTCGTCTCATCTCTACATTTAGTGAAATGATCTAGACTCATGCATAAAGCATTTAGAAGTGAAAGAACACCATTAAATCCACTTCTCACTAAATTTCTAGTTTTCGGGTGAACTTAGCTTCGCATTGTAAGATCGTAACAAAATCTCATTGCGTGATTCATATACGCTGTCTCAGATTCACTATCACTTGTACATTTAATGCATTCATCAAAATGTGCTCTATCCAGTTCGCCTTTTGGTCCATCGAATTTTTATATACTGTGTGGGTATTTTATGGACATTCATTCATCTAAAAACTAAATGCGTTATTGCGAGTATACCAATAGACTCAAATAATTGACATGAAAATTTTATTCCATGTGATTGAACATCAAGCTCAACATTTTGAACTCGATTAGTTGATTATATAATTTATAGTGCATTATGTGAATTTTATAGTGAATTTTGATAAATTAATAAGTTTTTGGCAATTTGCACCCCAAATCACTTTTAGCTTAGAAAACTTACCTGCAACTTGCTGGAAACTTGGAAGATGGGCAAATTTATAATTTTCTTATTATCTATCATTTTCCCTCAATTTTTAATCACTGTTCCACCATTTTTATCTTTCATCCCTTCAATTAAAAAAATCCTAAAATCCTAAAATCTTTTTAGCCTTTTTTTTCAATGGTAAAATGGGTATAAACACTAAACAATAATAGTAAATCACTTTTTTTTTTTCTTTTGAGTATGAAATATAATTGTAACAACAAATTCTTATCGGCGATATAAACAAACAAGAAAAATTGAACAAAGATAATTGTATTGAATTAAAATAAATAAATTGCGGGTTACAATCTCTATTTTAGTCCTCTGATTCTTCTCTCTATAACAATATATAGTTGACTTGAATTTTCGGAGTCGGTTCGTTGACTTGATCTTCTCCGGATTTGATTTTGGATTTGAATATCGTTTTCCAAGGGTCTTGTGACTTGAATCTCGGATCGAACGTTGAACTTTGACTAAATTTGACTTGAAGATCTTGAAATTCTTGATGGATTTGGCCCTTCAATCTTCCAATGATCTTGAATTGAATTGATTAACGTTAATCCGAAGGTTTGGCACCGTTTGTCGGATCGAATGCTGGATTTGATGAAGAATGCCTTGAATTTTCTCAAGAACACCTCGAATTTGACGAAGAACACTTTGAATGTAGAGAGAGATCTTACCTCCTACGAATTCTTCTTCCTTGCTTCTTGAATTGTAGAGAGAATTTTTGCTCCTACGATTTCTGCTCCTTCAGTTGTGTTTGAATTGTGAAGGGAGGATCCCTATTTATAGTGGTAGAAAAAGAGTCCTTTATGGGCCTTACTGATGATGTGGCGCGATTTGATTGGCCCGATTTAAATTGATACTTATCTCTTGTAACTTGCAAGAGAAGAAATAATTTTATTGGCCAATAATTAATTGATCTTTATCTCTTATAACTTGGGAGAAAAGAAATAATCCTATTGGTCAATATATATTTAAAAATCAATTATCTATTTAAATTAGGAATTTATTTCACAAAATTCCTAATATTAAAATAGAAAACTTATAATTTACCCTAACTATATATATATATATATATATATATATATATATATATATA
>NW_012193797.1:0-23637 GCF_000504015.1 Erythranthe guttata | reverse complement strand
ATATATATATATATATATATATATATATATATATATATATATATATTATCAATTAAATTAGAAATTAGTTTAATTAAATTCCTAAAATTAAATAGAAAAATATATATTTGATAAGACTTGTACGTCACTTTACACGGCGCATATCTTCGATGCCCCCATAGAATTGAATTTAGCTATCAAATTTCTTTTGTCTACAATAATGTAATTGGAAATTTTAGGCCGAGTCCTCAAATTTTTTTTAGAGTAGTCAAATGACAAAATAAGGCTACTGAGAATTTTATTTGGTGGTAGAAAGGTGGTGCCTATTAGTTTCATGATGGGAAGATTTTTGTGCTCCCATTGAATAGTTTGGATCTGTAAAATTGTAAAAAAAAAATCGTTACCATGGAATAAAACTTGATTTATGAAATTGTGTTATCGGATTCTTGTCCATATATTCCGACCATCCTTGAGTTTTAGTTCAGAATTTACATATTATGGCAAAAAAAAAAAAACGGCTAAAAAGAATTTAGAATTTAGAATTTTTTGATTAAATGAACGAAATATAAAAATGGTGGAATGATGATTAATAATTGGGGAAAGAGGATAGATAATTAGAGAATTGCGAACTTGCCCATTTTTCAGGTTTTCAATAAGTTGCAGGTAATTTTTCTAAGCCAAAAGTGATTTAGGGTGCAAACTGCCAAACAATTTATGTTTGAAGGGTGCAATCTGCCAATTTTGCAATTTAATGGTGCAAAATACCAAAAAGGTGTAATTCAAGGGTGCAAAATGTCAAAAACCCTAAATTAATAGTGGAATTCGACAAGTATGGGGATATCAATTTGATTACCTGGTAGGAAAAAAAATTAAAAGAAAAGCTGAAAAAAAACAAAAGAAATCTAGTTTTTTTTTAATCCAAATTAATAAAAAAAGGAAAATAAAAAAAATCAAAAAGCAAACAATTAAATAAAACATTTTTTTTTAAAAAAAAAAGGGGAAAAGAAATCGAAAAAAAGCAGTTTTGAAAAAATCGAAATGAAAAAAAAAACCAAAAATAATAATAATGTTTCTTTTATAAATCAAAAGGAAAAAAATTAAAAAAATAATTTAAAATAAAATAATAGAAAATCAAACAAACTGAAAAATAAATATAAAAAACAAAGATATCAAAACATACAGTAAGTGG
This sequence comes from Erythranthe guttata, assembly GCF_000504015.1. The sequence continues at coordinate 22,469 of NW_012193797.1, read as the reverse complement.
GATAATTTAGGTAATGTGCATCTAATGTATGGGTTTAATTAGGGGATTTTGGGTAATTTGAGTTAATTGAAACTAGTACTTCACCCGTGCGTTGCACGGATATGAGTTTTAAAATGAGAAAAATAATAATATTTAAACGATTATCTCTTTATAACAACACCAATTCAAGTAAAACAAAATGAAAGGAAATAAAAAAAAATTATCTCTTAATTCAGAGTTGTAACATATGAAATTCAATTAAATATTACAAAGAAAAATACGCTCTTGGCGCAAAGTACAATATGAAGAGAAGTGAAATAATTTAAAACATATGGTATTACTCTATTTCGTGGGATGCAATCTACTACACCATGTGAATCCTCTGCAAAATAACTAACTTAACAACAAACACAGTAGCATAGAGGTAACACAATAGATATTAACATGACCTGCAAGTTTAGCACTAACAACATTCAATTAGTGATGCACATTACTCAAACAACAACACAACTTATAAATATTGCAAAAGAGATAAGATGTATACGTCAATACCAATAATGATACCAATACTGATATCAATATTGATACTAATACTGATACTGATACTAATACTAATACTGATACTAATACTAATACTAATACTAATACTAATACTAATACTAATATTAATACTAATAATAATACTAATACTAATACTAATACTAATACTAGTACTAATACTAATACCAATACTAATACTAATACCAATACTAATAATAATATTAATACTAATACTAATACTAATACCAATATTAATACAAATATTAATACTAATATTAATATCAATATTAGTACTTATACTAATACTAATAATCCAACTAATATCAATATTAATAATAATAGTACTACTGATATTAATATTAATACTAATACTCGTACTAATACGGGTACTCATACTGATACTAATTCTAATTCTAATACTAATCTTAATACCAATACTAATACTAATACTAATAATAATACTAATACTAATACTAATACTAATATTAATACTAATACTAATACTAATACTAATACTTATTGATATTGATATAAATATTGATACTGATACTGATACTGATACTGATACTGATACTGATACTGATACTGATACTGACATTGATACTGATACTGATATTGATACTGATATTGATGTTGATAGTCATATTGCTACTCATAGTAATATTACTATTAATACTAATACTATTACTAATACTAATACCCATACTAATACTGATACTAATATTGTTACTCATACTGATATTGATGCTGATAAAAAAACTAATAATAATACTAATATTATGCTAATAATACTGATACTAATATTAATATTGATATTGATACTGATACTGAAAATGATACTAATATTGATATTCATACTGATTTTGATACTGAAACTGATACTGATACCGACACTGATACATATACTGAAACTGATACCGATACTGATACATATAATGATACTGATAGTGATACCGATACTGATATTTATACTGGTACTGGTACTGATATCGATACTAATACTGATACGGATACGGATACTTATGCTGATATTAATATTAATATTAGTACTAATACTAATATTATTACTAATAGTAATATTAATACTAATATTGATACTAATATTATTACTAACACTAATATAAATGCTAAAACTAATTTAATGCTAAAACTAATTTAATGCTAATGATACATATACATATACTGATACTGATACTGATATCAATACTACTAATGATACTGATATTGGTACTAATATATATTGTGGTACTGATACTGATACTTATACTGATACCGATAATAATATTGATACGAATACTTATACTTATGTTAATACTAATATTTGTACTAATACTAATACTAATACTAATATTAATACTAAAACTAATACTAATACTAATATTAATATTAATATTAATATTAATACTAATACAAATACTAATACTAATACTAATACCAATACTAATACTATTACTAATACTAATATTAATACTAATACTATTATTAATACTATTATTAATACTATTACTAATACTAATATGTTAATATTGTTAATATTAATGCTAATACTAATTTTGATGCTCATGCTAATCTAGATAATCTAATTATTATGCTAATGCTAATTATGATTGTAATTCTAATATTATTCAAATCCTTATCGTATTCCTAATTCTATTCATAATACTAATAATAGTTCTAATCATAATCCTAAAGATAATCCTATTCCTAACACTAATCATAAGCCTAATAATTTTAATACTAATAATGCTAATACTAATGCTAATGTTAATTCTAATTATAATTTTAATTATATTTCTAATCCCAATCCTAATGTTAATTATAATCCTAATACTAATACATATCACTAATTATAGTACTAAGCATAATTATAATCTTAATTATAATTATAATTCTAATACTGATATTAATCATAATCCTAATATTATATTAATCCTAATTACAATCTGAATCCTATTTCTAGTATTAATACTAATACTAATTCAAAGAGTCTTAATTATAATTATAGTTCTAATACTAATATCAATCACAAATTCTGATTTTGCAACAATTTTTTTTGCAATGATCTATTATTTAGTATAATAAAGAACAATTTAATTCAATCCCGAACCTTTATATCAAATTTCTTATGTGTGGTAGCTCAACCATAAAAAAACACATATTAAATATATTAGAAATTAATATTTAATTATATTATCAAACTGATATTAAAATTATTTAAAATATTATAAGGGTATAAGCAAACGTGAAGACGTAAAAGAACAATAATCATTGTTAATAAGATAAACTATGAAAATCCTCCCAAACTTAGGCTAAATTACAAAAAACACCCCCACTTATCGGTGATTATACCAAAACCCCCCTAATGTTTGTTTCTGTCTTACACGACCCCCTTATGGTGTGATTTTTTTACGGAATCTTTTTTATTCCATGTAATGTTCCAAAAAATATGGAGTCTACCGTTACAGACGTGACATTTCTTTTATTTTTTAAACTAAAAAATTACCCTCGGGGTTGTCATGGTAATAATAAAAATTTGTGAATGTGTTATTTAAGAAGAATAAAGATTTCGTGTAAAGTTCACCTGAGGGTAATTTTTGTCTTTAAAAAGTACCATAAAGAAATGTCTTGTGTGCATGATATAATAAGCATTATTGGAATATTCCAAAAAAATCCTTGAAAAATCATACCATAAGGGGGTCGATGTAAGACGGAAACAAACATTAGAGGAATTATTAATATAAATTATTTACGGCAAGAGCACTTCGAGTGGGATTATTAAATGAGCTATCAAAACATTTAACCACCATTTTTATACTCGAACATAGTAATTTTTAATTCTAATAGAGTTATGAAATGAGGTATTTTGATATTTCATCTTTCAGAATGTAAAAATATATTATGCAATCATGCAGAATAAAATATCAAACATGAGTTATGAATTTAACCACCTCAGTGTCCATTTAGAAAATAACATGTGGCAATTTGATATATTTAATTAACAACTATTTAATACCTATGGTTGAAGCAAATACATTTAGATAAATATCAAAATAAAATATTAAATAGGACATAAATATTTGCAAACTCATTTTGTTACTTTTGGGTTGGAGTTGCTGTAGGTATTTACTTCATTATATGTATTAGAGTTATAAGGAAATACTTATTAGTGGAATACAATATATAGTATATACGATCATTATACATTTTAAACAAAACAATTGACATTCTTAATGTTAGCCATTAAATAAAGTGGATAAACGAATTTAATTCCAAAAAATTAGAATTATTATATTTTGAAATATATAAAATCAATTCGTTTTTTTATGAATTGATTAAACTTAACTTAGGTTATTCAATTTATTAGTATAATCATGATAACATTTGTATTTTAATTAGTATATAATTTAAAAAGTTAAATCAATCGTAAAATTTATTATCACTGAATTCAGTGAAGAAAAAATAATTATTTAAATAATAATATGAAATTCATGTAGTAATTTTCAATATGGTAAATAATTGGGAGTACATTACTCTACACATGGCATAACAATAGCGTCAATTTTCGCAAGATAGTAAATTCAAACATGTATCTTTCTTTTTTACAGATAATATTAATATATAATATTGGATTAGTAAAAAAAAATACATATTCTCTAGTCATGTTCATGTAAAATGTATAATATCAAATAATTTGTTCTCGAATATGTTTTTTAATATAAATCCAATTTTATGAATTAAAATTAAAAAAAAATCGTAACACTTCCAATCATGCAATTATAATAAGGGAAGATTTTAAATTGAATTTAACTAAATTGAAATTCAATTAATTATAAAATTAAATTCAAAAATTCATTTATTTAGGGTTTCCAAGAAAGTTGATATATTTAAAGTATTTTATAAATGGTAGGATATAAATAGATTAATAAAATAATTAAATATATTTAATTAACTTTAATTTTGGAAAATGATGACATGTTTTTTGGTGATTTATTTCCACCAATCAATTCGCCACTTGGGATGAAATTGAGGACATGTCATCAACTAAAATTGCCAAATGTCAATCAATTAGCTATGGAATTCAACTTTTATATATTATATAGATTTATGTAAAATCGAATTAAAATTTAAATTTATCAAATTAGGAAAGTTTTATTGAGGGGTTTTTGCCCTATCTATATATAATATAAAAAGAGGATCTATGCCCTCAATGATTGACATGTGGCAAATGATGATGTCATTTGTCAAAATTGCTTAGTTGGAGTTCAATTGATGAGGTGTATTCTTCAATTGATTATGTGTCATTTTTATTTAGGTATGTTATTAAGTTTTTTCCTATTTTACATTTACACAATCATTTAATATTACCACATGTATATATATTATTTCCAAAGTTAATATTTTATAAATTTGAAATAAAAAAATCTTATTTATATTTTAAGTATTTCAAAATATATTTATTGAAAAAAAATCATGAAACTCAATTTTTTTACGAATATTCAAAGATTTTTCACAAAAAAAATCATTTTTTTTAAATACTAAAATATTAAAATAAAGGAATATGTTGTTTTTTTTTTTTTTTTTTTTTTTTTTAAATTTTCAATATTTTGGAATATTCGAATATTCATTCCATTAAAAATAACAATAATAAAATGTTTTATTTTTTTATTGAACTATTTAATAAATATACACTATTTTTTGTATATAATTTTGACTATACCATATTTCACATTAAAATTAATTATACTATTTAATAAATATGCAATATTTTAAAATTTGATATTAACAATTTAAATGCTGTAGGTTTGTCAGTATATTTCAAATACATTATTTAATATATAATATGTTTTGAATTATACACTAGATTATGTATTATATTTGTCAATTACTATTTCAAATTATCATGTATTACATATTTAAAATATCAAATCACCAATACAAAGAAGTCTTTAATATTTCAAGATTCCTTCATATCATCTTTGATTGATTTAATTTACACTTTAATTCAAAATTCAATCGTAAAAAATAAAAATCGTATCTTCATATTTAATGTTTTTATATTGCAAGATTTTTTTCCACAAGTTATTATTTTATTTTTTTGGGTTGTTTCCTTTATTTGTTTGATTTGATTTCATTTACTAATATATAAATCTTCTAAATTTTTAATTTTTCCATAGAATTAAGTTCATTTTCGATACTATATAAATCACTCAATGTTCATTTCATTTTTATCTACCACCATTCGATTACAAAGTGCACAATGTTCGTATTATACAGTTTCATATTACATTTTATCATTTCTTATAGATTATTATAAGTATATATGCATAGTTTTATATTCATAATTATTTTTATATATATATATTAGTACTATTTGTATTTCTTTCATTTGGGTTTTAATTTTAATATACTTTTTTAATTGTTTTCATGCAGTTTATTAAATAAAGTCGTTCGTACTTTATGAAGATTAAAAAAACTCTTTGAGCTCAGTCCAAATAATGTGTTCTTTCCAACGCGTATTTTGATCCTAATTTCGATCCATGTATGTGCGTCTCATGTAGGGAATCAATCAAAATGCGTTCCACGCTCTGGATCTTGCATTATATTTCTGAATTTTTTTATATTATGTTTATATTTTCATATTTCGATGTATGTTTTTAGTATTAATTTCTTGAAATATATTATAGTTATAGAATTTCAAAAAACTAATTCGAGATATCATTATTTTAGGTAATGATTTGATTTTTTTTTTAAAATCAGATAATATATAAAGATTACACTTCCACCAAATTTGCATTTTTTATTTTTTTCAAAAATTATAATTTTATATTATTTTTTTATGATTTTATTTCAATATATTTGTATCATATTTATTTGTTTATTGCCATTATTTTGAAGGACAATACTTTCATTTTAAAGGAAATTCGTGGATTTTCTTTCATTTTGGTTTCATATTGTCTTTTAATTACAACGTATTCCTTATTCTACCATTACTTTCCTTTAATATATATATATAGTTAGATTATGTAGATTATGGTTAGTATTAGGATTAGTATTATGATTTTGATTATGGTTAGTATTAGGATTAGGATTATGGTTAGAATTATGGTTATAATTAACATTATCATAATATTAGTATTATTAATAGTAAAATTATTAGGATTATAATTAATGTTAGAAATAGGTTTAGGATTAGAGTTATGATTGGGATTAAATTCATGATTAGTGTTATGAATAGGATTATGAATAGGATAAGGATTTGGATAATATTAATATTACAATTATAATCAGCATAAGCATATCCAGATTAACATTAACATTAAAATTAATATTAGCATTAGAATATGTACATTAGAGCAACTCCAATGGGGAGATATCAAAATGGAGCATTAAATATTCATTTGATACTTGATATAATACTTTGATACTTCTTGAAAAAAAATTCACTCCAACCACAAGTATCAAATAGATTATCAAATTTTAAATATATGAATAATTATATTTGTTAGAATCCCTTGGATTCTTATTATACGAGAATAAAATAAAACTTGTGCCACAAGTTTGCATATACTGTGAGCTAATGAAGGGAAGAGTCCTTGTAGCTTTTAATTCTTTTAATTTGTCATTAATTGATTTATAATAGGAATTATTCTTCTAAAGAGTTATTCTTATTTTAATGACTTGTCTTCTAAGTATATTAACTACCTTAGACCTAATGGACTCTGGTTTTCCTTGTTGTACAGTGAATCAAAAAACGTAGGCGAGCATATATACGAGAGCAGCACGGGATCGTGATTGTTAGAATCCGTTGGATTATGACTTCGCAAGGAAACGTGTAAAAGACCTTTACCACAAGTCTAGATATGCCGTAATATAAGAAGGGGAGTTTTCTTTTGTTTTAATTCCTTATTTTATCATTAATTGGTTAACACTTGATATGGGAATTATTCACAGGTTAGGATGCAATATCTTAAGATAATGCATGAGTTTTGAAACTCCATATTTCATGTACGTGGTAACTTGGTTTCTTTGGAGTCTAGAAGAAACCCACCTGATTTGTTTACCAAGTTATATGATTTGGTTACCAAATTGTGGGTCCAACTTTAAGGAATAAATTTCCTTACGTTTCTTTTAGTCATTAATTGTGCTTTATGATATATGGAATTTAAGTATGATTAGGGAACTTAATTTATTTCATATCTTTATCTGATACGTCTTTATGGTTATTATTGCTAGGAAAAACAGATGTATAAAGTACAAGAGCAGAACGTGATTTTGTTGGTGTTTTTTTTTTTTATCGAGAGAAGAGTTCAGAGAAAATATTTTTTTCCTCTCGTTTTTATTGCTCCATCGTGATACGTGATTTTCATAGAAAATATACCGGCTTCAAGGCTTTATGGTGAAGACACCAAGATTCAAGGAGTATCACAAGTTTGCTTCTTCTATACAAAAAGAAGATCGGTTCTTCGGGAGAGGGGCTTAAACAGATCTCGGGAGGAGATCGATCCGCCGACTGAGGGATTCAGCGTTGAAGGGAGTTCAACCATGCGGAGCAAGGGACGTGCTGCAAATTGAAGATTTATAATTCAACGTAGTATACAAGAACGGCGTCAACAAAGAGGGAGTCTTTGTATTTTGATTAAGTCCTAATATTGTATTCGTAAAACTAAAAATTAGTAAATTTTATTTGCAGGTCCCCGTGGATGTAGGGTACAATTGTATCCGAACCACATTAAATTTGTGTCTCGTTTATTTCTATTTTTACGAACTGCTTCACGAACTGGTGCAACACTTCACGCAACAGTAACGAAAAACTGAATCTGACACAAATAATTTATATCTGCACGAAATAAATTCTAACAATTGGCATCAAGATCCTGTCACTAGATACACTTAGTGAGATTTTGGGATTTAACTCTTTTTATTTTTTTTGTGCAGATATGAATAATCATCGTGAAGGCGCATTCCTACCACCTCTCTTGGGTGAATTGAACTACTCTGATTGGAAAATAAGGATGAAGATGTTCATCAAATCTATTGATGAATGGGCCTGGCGCGCGATTCTATTTGGTTGGACACCTCCTACCTCAATGAATGAGTCACACGAGATCATTCAAACGCCAAAAGAGAAGTGGAGTGATGAAGAAGTACGAATAGCAGATTATAATTCCAAGGCAACCAATGCTATCTTGAGTTGTATCGATGACGAACAATTCAAACTGATATCAATGTGCAAATCAGCAAAGGAGGCATGGGATATTCTACAAGAGACCTACGAAGGAACTACTCTGATAAGCAAGTGCAAAGAGACTGCCGCTGAAACTGTTGCAACAGTTGGACAGGAAGTTCAAACAGAACTTAGGTATGATAATTTGCCTTCAATAGACGACAACGGTTTAACTTCCTTTATTCTTGCAGGTGATGATGGGGATTCAGAAAACAACAGCGATGATGACGAGGCAACCTTGAAAGAATTAATGACGAGCTACGAAAGGATGTACGAAAAATTTCTTCAGGTATGCGAGTCGAATAAATTCTTAGAAAAAGAGAAGCTTGTCCTAATTGAGGAAAACAAAGTATTGAAGGTAAGAATTTCTACTCTTGAACAAAATGCTATTTCTTCTAGTAGAGATACCGATAGTTTGAAGGCTAAATTTGCTAAACCCCAAGATTCTATGTCAAAATTAAATACATGTAGGGTAAATTTGAATGAAATTTTGAGAACAAATCAGCCGAACTATGGTCATCTAGGTGTAAGGGGTAATAAACTATCTGATGATGCTTTGAAACAGAAAGAAGATCCAATAGGAAAAATCAATTTTGTTAAAGAATGCACTGTTTCACAGACTGTTGCGACAATTGCGCCAAAACAGTCATTTCAAAGAAAACGTTTTGTGCCTATTTGTCATTTTTGTCATGTTGCTGGTCATATACGACCCAGGTGTTTTAAGTACTTGAAAATGGTTAAAAGAATAATGGCCCGCTCACCACTTTCCGCTAAAATTGATCACACTTTTGTGTCGTCTCAAAAACCCAAGATAAAGGTTGATTTAGTGAATAAAACTCAACAAAAAATCTGGGTAAAGAAGTCTGATCTTAATTGTTTATCTGCCATTACTTCTTTAAACTCATGTGATGATAGTACTAAGTGTTCCAACAGTTCTGGTGACAAAGCTAGTTTGGGGAATAAAAAACTTGGTAATATGAATTGTGATTATTTGTATGCGAAAAATAAGTTTATGAATCCAATTCAGCATTCGAGAACTAAGCTTACTGATATTTGTCATCTTTTCATAAGGGGCTTGGTCGACAAGGGGGTTGTCTCAATTGATTATGTTGCAACGGAGAATGAATTAACTGATGCTTTTGCAAAAACCCTTGATGCACAGAAATTTGATTCCTTGCGAAAATCGCTGGGAATTTATGTTGTTTAATCTGATGCAGTTGCATGAACTGTTGCAACAATCTGTGTGTCCAGACTTGCAACTTTTAGAGGTAGGACACTTCATATGTTTGTGCATCTCATATAGGACCTGCATTAAGCATACTGCATATGATTGAGACAAATGTGAATTTGATACTTTGTGTGTATTTCTAAATTTTGTGGGGTAGAACTTCACCAATTCCCAAAATGATTACTTAAAAGGCTCCAACTTATTTATTTCTCTGAATAGTCTTGTCATGGTTGGATGTTTTTATAGGGAAAAGCTGCCTCTTTTAATGAGTGAAAGCTACTCTTGAACTACTGTTACTAATATATATATCTACAACCACTTGGTCAGTGAATAGTTTGAAGCCTTTTTGAGTCGAGCCAGTAAATCACGTGGCCGAAAGCTCGCTACAAGGCTCAATTAGAAAGCCCAGAGGACTACACATTGCACGGCCAATATAAATTATATATATACGGTCAGTGAATAGTTCGAAGCCTAGTTGAGTCGAGCCAGTAAACCACTTGACCGAATACTTACTACAAAGCTCAATTACAAAGCCCAGGGGACTACACATTGCACGACCACCATAATCTCGTTCCTTTTATTTGCTCTGTTTTTCATGAGAAAAAGCTATCATTAGACGTGTGTGTACGCTACCTAATAAGAGCATCTTTGTGTTTGACTTGGGATTATTAAGTTTGTTGGTTGCATTGGCAGTCGGATTTTTGGGGATTGCGCTTATCGTGAATGTGAAGATAAATCCCATATGTTTTGTTTGTCCATGCAGTATCCTATTCACATATGTCTCTTCACTCATGTCTATTTCTCATGTTTACTTTTTGTACTGCATAAGGCATTATTTAAAAAAAAAAAAAAAAGAGAGAGACGGGATTTTTGTTTATGTGCCGGTTAAATTTGATTTTTGTTGCAGCCGGATCTATTGAGCTTACAACTCACAGTTTCACGTTTCGTATGAAGTTTGGCAAAGTCTGTAGTCTTTGTTATTTAATGTTGGATTTGATATCACTATCCTTTGATTTCCGCATTGCAATTATCGTGTGGTATGGAGTTGTGAGTTTGTGGTTTTGTGTGCACGTTATGTATGGTGATTCTTCTCACTTACTCTCAAGTTTCTCTCTTCGTTTGATCTTTTTGTTAAGTGTTTGAATAGATTGCTCGACACATCAAGATCATTAGTCCATGTTGATTTATCTATGCATGATGATTGCCCAGAAAGGGGGAGAAAAGAACAGTAACGATGGCATGAACACAGGGAGAGTTCCGACAACTGTTGCGACAGTGCATCAGACAGTTGCTGGAACAGTGCATGAATGCAGGGGGAGTTCAGACAGCTGTTGAGACAATGCATCATACAGTTGTTGGAATAGTGCATAAATACATGACAAATACGGATGAATTCATTGTAAATGGAAGTTGATTCTGCTACTGCATATTTTCTGTTCTTTATTTGTTGAGTTCAAACCACTAACTTTCTCTGAACTGTTTGATAAACTGTTGCAACAGTTTATATTTGCAGACGTTATTTTGAATTTGCTGACCCTTGTTCATGCATATATCATATATTTAGGGGGAGTAAATGTTCTGATCAATCAATGTCAAAGGGGGAGAGTGTTAGAATCTCGGTGGGATTCTAAGTCCACAACACCAAGTGGAATTCTATGGAGATGTGTATTAATATGAGGAACACATTTTCCTTAGTTATCTCATTAGATAATTTGAGAAGAAATAAATTATCTCTCCATATTAATCACCTGAACGTGTCTATCCAAAATAGAAGGAATCCCATCTTTTTATTATTATTGTGGTAATTGTCATTAATTGGTTTTCTTGTTTGATTTCTCCAGAGCTTCATAAGAATATAAAAGGATGAGCTAATGCCGACGTTATTTGCTGAGTCTCTTATCACGTGGATAATTTACCACGTTGTCATCCACCGCCTTCCAAGTCTATCAAGCCGAGTAAGCAAAGGGGAAGAATGAATGCATTTACAAGAGGAGCTACCAAAGGATCATTCACAGAGGGAGATACACATGCAGGGGGAGCTGACTCCGTTGTGAACCACCTGCCGAAGCCACTACTGTGGGAACAGTTGCTGAAACTGTGGCACTTACTACTGCAGCAGTTGATGCCACTCTTGTTGTTGAAAAGAGTTGATGATGATCTTTTATTTTATTTGCTTCGGTCTAATCATCTGATTGTTTTATTTTCAGGTTTTTTACTCAGCAGGAGAAAATAATTATAATCAATAAACGACAAATGGGGAGATTGTTAGAATCCCTCGGATTCTAATTATACGAGAATAAAATAAAACTTGTGCCACAAGTTTGCATATATTGTGAGCTAATGAAGGGAAGAGTCCTTGTAGCTTTTAATTCTTTTAATTTGTCATTAATTGATTTATAATAGGAATTATTCTTCTAAAGAGTTATTCTTATTTTAATGACTTGTCTTCTAAGTATATTAACTACCTTAGACCTAATGGACTCTGGTTTTCCTTGTTGTACAGTGAATCAAAAAACGTAGGCGAGCATATATACGAGAGCAGCACGGGATCGTGATTGTTAGAATCCGTTGGATTATGACTTCGCAAGGAAACGTGTAAAAGACCTTTACCACAAGTCTAGATATGCCGTAATATAAGAAGGGGAGTTTTCTTGTGTTTTAATTCCTTATTTTATCATTAATTGGTTAACACTTGATATGGGAATTATTCACAGGTTAGGATGCAATATCTTAAGATAATGCATGAGTTTTGAAACTCCATATTTCATGTACGTGGTAACTTGGTTTCTTTGGAGTCTAGAAGAAACCCACCTGATTTTTTTACCAAGTTATATGATTTGGTTACCAAATTGTGGGTCCAACTTTAAGGAATAAATTTCCTTACGTATCTTTTAGTCATTAATTGTGCTTTATGATATATGGAATTTAAGTATGATTAGGGAACTTAATTTATTTCATATCTTTATCTGATACGTCTTTATGGTTATTATTGCTAGGAAAAACAGATGTATAAAGTACAAGAGCAGAACGTGATTTTGTTGGTGTTTTTTTTTTATTTTTATCGAGAGAAGAGTTCAGAGAAAATATTTTTTTCCTCTCGTTTTTATTGCTCCATCGTGATACGTGATTTTCATAGAAAATATACCGGCTTCAAGGCTTTGTGGTGAAGACACCAAGATTCAAGGAGTATCACAAGTTTGCTTCTTCTATACAAAAAGAAGATCGGTTCTTCGGGAGAGGGGCTTAAACAGATCTCGGGAGGAGATCGATCCGCCGACTGAGGGATTCAGCGTTGAAGGGAGTTCAACCGTGCGGAGCAAGGGACGTGCTGCAAATTGAAGATTTATAATTCAACGTAGTATACAAGAACGGCGTCAACAAAGAGGGAGTCTTTGTATTTTGATTAAGTCCTAATATTGTATTCGTAAAACTAAAAATTAGAAAATTTTATTTGCAGGTCCCCGTGGATGTAGGGTACAATTGTATCTGAACCACATTAAATTTGTGTCTCGTTTATTTCTATTTTTACGAACTGCTTCACGAACTGTTGCAACACTTCACGCAACAGTAACGAAAAACTGAATCTGAAGCAAATAATTTATATCTGCACGAAATAAATTCTAACAATATTTTTAAATGCCACGTGTCAAATAGTGATAGGTTAATTGGGTGGTTATATTTTTGATACCTTATTTTTCAGGGATTATGTTTGCACCTCGGGGTGGTTGAGTATCAAAATAATTCTCCATTTAATGCCTCCATTGGAGGAAGATTTTTTAATTTTAGAGCATCAAAGTGGTAGTTTTTTAGTTTGATACTTCATTTAATGCCTCCATTGGAGTTGCTCTTAGCATTAACATTATCAATATTAAAATATTAGTATTAGAAATAGTATTAATATTAATATTAGTATTAGTATTAATATTAAGATTAGAAATAATCTTAGTAATAATATTAGTATTAATATTAGTATTAATATTAAAATTAATATGAGTCTAAATATCAGTATCAGTATCAATATCATTATCAGTATCGACATCAATATCGGTATCGACATCGGTATCAATATTGGTATCGGTATCGATATCGGTATCAGTATCAGTATCAATATCATTATCAGTATCATTATCAGTATCAGTTTCAGTTTCAGTATTCATATTCGTATCAGTATCAGTATTAATATCAGCATCAACATTTGTATCAATATCTGTATTGAGTATCAGTATCAGTATCAGTCTCAATATTAATATCATTATCAATATCGATATTAGTATCACTATCAATATTAGTATTAGTATCAGTATCAATATCAATATTAGTATCAGTATTAGTATGAGTATCAGTATGATTGTGAGTATCAGTATGAGTATTACTATCAGTATTAGTATGAGTATTAATATTAGTATTAGTATTACTATGAGTATTAGTATGAGTATTGGTATTAATATCAGTATCAATATCAATATCAATATCAATATTAGTATTAATATTACTATTAATATTAATATTGCTATGAGTATCAATATTAGTGTCAATATTAATATAAATATTAATATTAGTACTATTAATATAATATTACTATAAGTATTAGTATGAGTATAAATATTAGTATAAGTATAAGAATTATTACTTTTATTAGTATCATTATTAGTCTTAGTATTAGTATTAGTATTAATATTAGTATCACTATTAATATCACTATAAGTATCAATATTATTATTAGTATTAGTATCAGTATTAGTCTTATTATTAGTATTAGTATTAGTATTAGTATTAGTATTAGTATTAGTATCAATATAACTACCATTATCAAAGTAAGTATCAGTATTAGTTTCAATATTAGTATTATTCTTAGTATTAGTATTAGTATCAATATGAATATTAGTATTAATATTAGTATTATTATTTGTATTAGTATTAGTATTGGTATGAGTATGAGTATTAGTATTAGAATCAGTATTATTATTAGTATCAGTATTAGTATTAATATTAGTATTAGTATCGGTATTAGTATTAGTATTAGTATTAGTATCAATATCAGTATTATAATTAGTACCAATATTAGTATTAATATTAGTATTAGTATTAGTATTAGTACTAATATTAGTATTAGTATTAGTATTAGTATTAGTATTAGTATTAGTATCAATATAACTATAATTATCAACCTAAGTATCAATATTATTATTAGTATTAGTATCAATATGAATATTAATATTAGTATTAGTTTTATTATTAGTATTAGTATTAGTATTGGTACGAATATGAGTATTAGTATTAACATGAGTATTATTATTAGTATCTGTATTAGTATTAATATTTGTATTAATATCAGTATTAGTATTGGTAGTATTAGTATTGGTAGTATTAGTATTGGTATTAGTATTAGTATTAGTACCACTAAGTACCAATATTAGTATTAGTATCACTATTAGTATTAGTATTAGTATTAGCATTAGTATTAGTATTAATATTAGTATTAGTATTAGTATTAGTATCACTATCGCTATTAGTATTAGTATTAGTATTAGTATTAGTATTAGTATTAGTATTAGTATTAGTATTAGTATCAATATCACTATAATTATCAATGTAAGTATCAATATTATTATTATTATTAGTATCAATATTAGTCTTATTCTTAGTATTAATATTAGTATCAATATGAATATTAGTATTAGTATTAGTTTTATTATTAGTATTAGTATTAGTATTGGTACGAGTATGAGTATTACTATTAGTATCAATATTATTATTAGTATCGGTAGTAGTATTAGTATCAGTATTAGTATCAATATTTACTATTAGTATTTGTATTAGTATTAGTATTAGTATTAGTATTAGTATTAGTATTAGTATTAGTATTAGTATTAGTATTAGTATTAATATGAGTATGGGTATTAATCGAATTAGTATCACTATTGGTATCAGTATTGGTATCGATATTGGTATTAACATTGGTATCAGTACTGGTAGTGACGTATACATCATATCTCTTTTGCAATATTTATAAGTTTTATTGTAGTTTGAGTAAGGTGCATCACTAATTGAACGCTATTAGTAATAAACTAGCAGGTTATTGAATATCTATTGTGTTACTTCTTTGCTACTGTGTTTGTTGTTACCTTAGTCATTTTGCAGAAGGTTCAAATGGTGTAGTAGATTGCAATCCAAGAAATAGAGTTATCCATATGTTTTAAATGATTTCACTTAATCTTCATATCGTATTTTACGCGCTTCATATTTTCTTATTTGAAGTCTTTAACTTAATTTCATATGTTACAACTCTAAATTAAGAGATAAAGTTTATATTTTTTATTTTCTTCCATATTGTTTTACTTGAATTGCTGTTGTTATAAAGAGATAATCGTTTATATAGTTTATTTTTCTCATTTGAAACTCACATTCGTGCAACGCACGGGTGAAATACTAGTATATAAAATAAAATAAAAAAAATATCCCATTCGTTATTATAACTCAGCCTAGGGGTGAAAGTCGGATGGATCGGATCGGAATTAGCCTTTTCGGAAAATTTCCAAAAAAATTCGGAAGTACAAAATCAATTCCAATTCCAATTCAAAAATTTTCGGAATCTAAAAATTCATTCCAATTCCAAAAGTCCCGGAAATTTCGGAATTTCGGAAAAAAATCGGAAATCATATAAGCTTTAAAATTTCAAAACTTAGTTGAAATTTTCTAAAATGTTCATAATTTTTCGAAAATAAGAGCATCCACGTCGATAAAAGTAAAACTAATAACTACTAAATTTCAGTTCAAAAAAATAAATAAAAATAAACACCGCATAATATCCAATAAAACTTCTAACAACAATTCATTATGTCAAAATCCTAAAACAAAACTTATATGTGTATTTTTCGATAAATAAGTATTGTATAATATACACTATTTATAGGTGTATTTTTCGGAAAAAAATCGGAATTTTTCGGAATTAATTTCGGAATTAAATTGGATCGGAAATCGGAAATTCCAAATTTATTTTAGATAATTCCAATTCCAATCCAAAAAAATCGGAAAATTTTGGAAATCGGAATTTCGGAAGTCGGAATGAAAAAAGTTGTTCCAAAATCGGAACTTTTCGGATCGGAACCGGCGGAAATTGGAAAATCCGTTCCAACTTGCACCCCTAACTCAGCCGCACCCCTAATTTTTTCTGTATTAAGATTAATCTAATTTTGGAATGGCGTCGGAGAGTGTTACAGCCTTGGCTGTGTATGGCGATAGTGAAGACAACATGTATGTGGATCAAGAAATCGAAGATCGCTCCCCATCTCCCACGGCCAAAATCAATTTCTTGTGTTCTTGATATTTTGGGTTGCATATTGATATACATAATTGGGCCAACTCAATGGGCCTACAATTACTTTATCTACTGGGCCACAAACCCAATATTGAAGATCACTATCACCGAGGCCCCAATCACCTTCAAGTAAGGTTTGGGCCCGACAATCTCAACTAAGGTATAAATAAAGGTTTGAACTCATTCATAGAGGTACGTCCTATTATATAAGTAATACTATAACATGTATTCTCTGGACTATTTCCATTATCCGCACGTTTGACTTGAGTGGTTTCCACCGGATCAACCTCCGGCCTAGTTCACATGTTCTATGATCGCAGATATCTCAAGGTCATCAAGCTCGTGAGTCAATGATCCACTATACTCTTCCAGCTCATCCTACTTCAACTCTTTAAGGTGATCTATCTCTAGCATCATCATTTTGGCGCCATCTGTGGAAAGGCAGACATAATCACGTAGCGCGCATGATGGCCTTGAGACATTTGCCCGGGGGAGTGTGACACTGCAAACGACCTCCCACCTCACGGAAGCTCTGGCTTGTCAATTTCCCTTCCCCGCATTCGGGATTGAACACAAGTTCATCCTTCGGAGGCCCCACTGGGTCCTCAACAGGATCAACTTCTACTTGCTCCTCGAACGGTTCAAATAACCGATGATGAGCTTCAGCGTATAATCGCGGAAGCTTCAACAAGATCAACTTCTACTTACTCCTCGAACGGTTTCAGATAACCGAAGAAGACCTTCAGCGTATGATCACGGAAGATTCAACTCGCCCTGCCACTGAATCAGTGGCACCATACATCGCCAAGGTTGGGCATCTCATCCCAACGGTTCGTGATCGCCTCATCCTTAAGTTGGGGGCTATCCCATCCGAAGGTTGGGCATCTCATTCCAAGGTTTCGTGATCGCCTCATCCTAAAGTTGGGAGTTATCCCATCCAAAGGTGTTGGGCATCTCATCCCAAGGTTTCGTGATCGCCCCATCATAAAGTTAAAAGCTATCCCATCCGAAGGTGTTGGGCATCTCATCCCAAGGTTTCGTGATCGCCTCATCCTAAAGTTGGGGTCTATCCCATCCGAAAGTTGGGCATCTTATCCCAAGGTTTCGTGATCGCCTCGTCCTGAGTTGGGGACTATCCCACCCCAAGTTGAGCAACTCATCCCAATGGTTGGACATCACTCTTACCTTTCAACCCCAAGTGGGTTCACATCCCATCTCAAGAGCCGGATATGGTCTTCCTACTCAAAAAATAGAACATCCCCAAGGGGTGGACATCAACCACCAAAAAAAAAAAACGAAGCCAAGCCTACCGCGCGCCAAGCCGCGCGCCCCATCCCAGCTGCGCGCGCGCCTCTACACAAAAAAAAAAATAAATTAAAAGAGGGAAACGCGCGAAAATATTCTTGTAGTGTTGGGATTTGTTAACGGTCTTATGGAACTTTTTATAAATTAATACTTTGTGAAAATACTAAAATCTTCAATTGTTCATCTTCTTTCACATATCTGTATATATGTTTGGTGCCGAGTAGATTGATATTTACATACATACTAGTAATTCACCCGTGCAATACATGGGATCAATTTTTCGTTAAAAAATATTTTGGATAAAATAAAACGAACGAAAATTTTATATACATGTAAATAATACCAAAAAAAATGTTTTATTGAATCAAAATATACATTTGTTTGTGATTTACCTTTATATTCGCTGAAAATCTTTTGTGCACACAACATTGCTCGTAAAGTTAGTTATATCGCACGATTCTGAGTTCATAAATATATTTATCTCAAATCTACTTTTAACTCTAGACATTGCGGCGTACAATTGGCTATGCCACTCTAATATTACACTAACAACAACTACTAATACTAATACTAAAACCAACATGGATAATACTAATATCAATACTAATATTAATACCAAAACCAACACTAATAAAACTAATATTAATACTAATCATAACAGTAATACGATGATTATTACTATTAATATTAATATCAACACTACTATTAACCAACCCTCATTAGGACAGTTGGTACCTAGCTTTTACCAATAGGGTAAAGGTAGGGGTGGAGATCGGACGGATCGGATCGGATATCGTCCTTTCGGAAAATTACCGATTTTTTTCGGAACAACAATATTGATTCCGATTCCGATTCCGATTTTTTCGGAATTCAAAAACTGATTCCGATTCCGATTTTTTCGGAAATTTCGGAAAATCGGAATATTTCGGAATCATTCATTTTTGGATTTTTCGGCGTGTTGCAATGATAGAATGAGGGGCGGCGACTGGGCTGAGGTGCCGGTCCGCCGGAGCGAATGAGCGGCGGTGTAGGTGGTGCTCGACGGAGAGAACGAGGGGCGGCGCTGGCTATGCTGCGCGGAGAAAACGAGGGGCAGCGCTGGCCGTGCTAAGCGAAGAGAAAGAGGGCCGGCTCCTGTGGTGGTTGGTGCTCGACGATAAGAACAATGGGTGGCGCTGGTGGAAGAAAAATGAGATTTCACAGAGAAAAGAATGGATGTTGTTGGAAGAAATGATAGATTCCATGGATAGAGCGGCTGATGCAAGACAGGAGAGAATGAGAAATGACTTAGAATTAGGGTTTAGCCTCACGTTACTTGGAAAATATTGGGTTTGGGCTTTTGCTAAAGTGGGCCTAAGAAGATGTGGCATATTTCTTTTATAATAAAAATGTAACTTTATAATAATTAATAAATAGTAGTAATTTTCGGAATTATTCGGAAATACTTTCGGAAATTTCGGAATTATTCGGAAATACTTTCGGAAAATTCGGAATTATTTTTGGATCGGAATTCGGAAATTCCGAATATTTTATATACAATTCCGATTCCGATCCGATTTTTTTCGGAAAAATCGGAAATCGGAATTTCGGAAATCGGATCATAAAAAATGGTTCCAAAATCGGAAATATTCGGATCGGAACCGGCGGAAATCGGAAATTTCGTTCCGATTTCCACCCCTAGGTAAAGGTCTATGGTTCGAGTTCCCCCTCCCCTACTTCCCCTTGTAATAGACTTGAATTTGCTCAAAAAAAAAAAAAAAAAAAGAAAAAAAGAAAAAAAAAATCAACACTACCATTAATAATAATACACCAATTCTAATACGAATATTTAATGTTTAAACTAATACGCCAATACTAATACGAATACTAATACTCATACTAATACTAATACAAAAACTAATATTAAGACTAATGGTAATGTTACTGCTAATACGCCAAGACAAATATGAATTCGAATACTAATAATGATAATAATAATAATAATGATAATAATACTGATATTGATATTCATATTGCTACTGATATTAATATTGATACTAATATTTAGGGGTGTGCGCGGGCCATAAACCCGCGGGTTCTATCAAAACCCGCCGTCGTCCCGTCAAACAACGGTTCTTGATTTTGAAGAACCAAACTTGTGAGTTTTCAATGGGTTTACGATAGGCGGGTCCATGACGGGTTTGTAGTAGAACCCAACCTTTACGGGTCGAAACATGTTATCGTCTAAACCATTTTTTTTTATATAATTTATAAGAATTACAGGAGAATAATTAGAAATTAAAATGAATAACCTAAAATCTTAAATTGAAACCAAACATAAATAATGTAAATATCAAGAGTAAATAAAAATGAATATAAAACTAAAAATAACTAATTCAGAACTTAAAAGACAAAATTTAAATAAAATAAATATAGCATTTTCAAGCATAACCAACGCTATTAAGCTCCATTCAACACCATTTTCTTCTTCTTCTTTTTTTCTACCGTGTGTTGACTGTTGTATATATATGCTTTTTTTTCCTACATTTTCTTAGCAATTTTCATAATCTTTATAGCTATTAATTTCACAATTATAGTTTAGTTTATTTATGTATTTGATACACTAGAGATACTTTATTTATTCATTAATATTATTAATTTATTATATTATATAATGTAAACAAAACGACATTATTTTGTATAGCGGGGCGGGACGGGTTTCACGGGTATTAAAAAAAATTAAACGCGTCATAGACCCAAACCCACGGTTCTTCACCATTTTAGGACCCAATCTTATAGATGGATCCATCTGTCCGGTCCCAACGGGGCGGTTTTTCACGGGTTTGACGGGTGTAGCGGGTTGATGGGTTCGACTTGCTCACCCCTACTAATATTAATACACATATTGATACACGTACACATATTGATACTGATACCGATACCGATACTGATACTAATACGCATACTAATACTATTATTAATACTAGTACCAATACTAATAATGATAATAATAATGGTAATAATACTGATATTAATATTGATACTACTACTGATATTAATATTGATACTAATATTAATACATATACTGATACACATACACATATTGATACTGATACTGATACTGATACTAATACTCATACTAAAATTAATATCAATACTAATACCAATACTAAAACTAATATTAATACAAATATTAATATTCATACCAATACTTATACATATATTACTACTGATACTCATACTGATATTGATATTCATACGCATATTAATACTCTAACTCATACTCATATTAGTGTTGTTATTGATAATGATACTAATACTGATAATGATACTGATACTAATACTAATATCATACTAATACTTATACTAATACTAATACTAATATTAATATTAATACTAATAATACTAATATTAATACTAATCCTAATATTAATACGATGATTAATACTAATATTAATATCAACACTACTATTAGTAATAATACGCCAATTCTAATACGAATATTTAATGTGTAAACTAATACGCCAATACTAATACGAACACTAATACTAATACCAATATTAATACTAATATTAATACTAATACTATAATAATACTAATATTAAGACTAATAATAATGCTAACGGTAATGTTAATGCTAATATGCCAAGACTAATATGACTTCGAATACTAATAATAATACTAATAATGATAATAATAATAATAATAATGATAATAATAATAATGATAATAATACTCATACTGATATTGATATTGATACTGATACTGCTATGGCTATTAATATTGATACTAATATTAATACACATACTAATACACATACACATATTGATACTGATATTGATATTGATACTAATACTAATACATATATTATTCATACCAATATTCATACCAATACT
>NW_012193795.1:123646-140526 GCF_000504015.1 Erythranthe guttata | reverse complement strand
TTCCACTTTGCACCCTTGAAATTGAGCCTTTTGGCACTTTGCATCCTTGAAAAACAATAATAGCACTTTGCACTCTCAAAACACAATAAATTATTCACAATGCACCCTGAACTGAATAATGAAGGAAATTTTTTTTATTGTTTTTTTTTAATGAGGGATTCAAAATAATACATAAATTATTATTTTCTTCAACCTCCAACCTAATTTCGAGCGCAGAAAATGCGGGAAAAAAAAACACCTGATCATTGGAAAAAACTATATTTTCTTACAAAATAAACTAAAATAAAATTTTATCACTAAATTATTCGATTGATGGATTTTTTTATTGTAACTGGTGGAAATATGAAGTAAAAATATTTGGAAAAAAAATATGATTTTCAGATAACTTGATAACGGAATAGATGAAGGATTCTTTTTTTTTTGTAAAATATTTTATTGGGATAAAAAATATAATTATTAAATAAGTTGATGAGATGTATTTTTATTTATGCACTTTATAGTTTCAAAATGATTGATGAATAAAAAAAATTATTTGACATTTGTCATCCTAAAAACTACCACTAAAAATATTAAATTACATTTATGATTTATTATGTTTCGAGGGTGCAAAGTACTATTCATTTATTTCGAGGGTGCAATGCAAAGTGCCAAAATGGCATATTTCAAGGGTGCAAAGTGCCAAAATGGCATATTTCAAGGGTGCAAAGTGGGATTAAGCCGCATATTAGCATTAGCATATTAAAATTAGAATTAGAATTAGAATTAGAATTAGCATTATCATATAAGTATTAATATTAGTATTAGTATTAATGTTAGCATTAGGATTAACATTAGCATTAGGTACATTAGGATTTTACTATTAGTATGAATATTAGTATTATGATTAGTATTATGACTAGAATTAGTAGAATTAGTATTAATATTAGCATCATAATTAGAATTAGGATTCGGATTAGGATTAGCATTAACATTAGCATAATATAATTAGTATTAAGATTAGCGTTAGCATTAGCATATGTGTATTTTTAGGATAAGAACTATGATTAGTATTATTATTATGAATGAAATTAGCATTAAAATTAAGATTAGCATTACGATTAGGACTATAATTATGATTAGGATTAAGATTATGATTATAATTATGATTAGAATTAATATTAGGATTGTAATTTTGGTTATGATTAGCATTAGCATTAGTGTTAGGGTTAGAATTACCATTAGCATTAGAAGTAGAAGTAGAATTAGCATTAATATATTAGCATTAGCGTATTAGGATTAATGTTAATAATAGCATATTAGGATTGACATTAGTATTAATGTATTTGGATTAGGATTAGCATTAACACTAGCATTAGGATTATGATTAAGATTATAATTGATATTGACAATGGTATTAGCATTAACATTAGCATATTAGGATTATCAGTAGCATTAGTATTACTAATAGTAATAGTATTATTATCAGATTAGTATTAATATTTGTAAAGGTAAATGTAATAGTAATGGTAATGGTAATGATATTAGTTTTGGTATTGCTATTTTTTTTGCTATTGGTTTTAGTATTAGTACATTAGTATTGGCATTAGTACATTAATATTAGAATTAACGTATTAACATGAGTAGTAGTATTAATATTAGTATTAGTATAGTATTAATTTTAGTGTTAGTATTAGTATTAGTATTAGTATTAGTATTAGTATTAGTATTAGTATTAGTATTGGTATTAGTATGAGGAATATGATTAAGATTAATACTAATAAAACAATTGGTATTGATATTTGTATTGGTATTAGTATTGGTTTTGGTATTGATATTTGTATTGATATTGGTTTTAGTATCAGTACATTAGTATTGGCATTAGTACATTAATATTAGCATTAAAGTATTAGTATTAGTAGTAGCATTAGTATTAGTATTAGTATTAGTATTAGTATAAGTAGTTGTAATAGTATTAGTATTAGTATTAGTATTAATATTAATATTAGTATTAGTATGATGATTATGACTAAGACTAATACTAATAAAACAATTTTGAAATTGAAATTTTTGATGACATGCTTATCCGTGATTCTGCAGATCCATTTTTTGATCTTATAGAGTTTGTTTACCTGGATATGGTGAGCAACCTGTTCAATCCTGAGTACTTTGAGGCCATAACAATTATTGCATCGGCTAATGAAAGTGTCGGTTTTGTGAATGATCATTTTTTGTCGCTCATAACTGGAGAAGAGAAGGTTTATTTGAATTCCGATAGTGTGTACAATGAGGAGTTAATATCATAGATCCGAGTTCCTCAACACCATATCGTGCTCCAGAATTCCACCTAGGTTGCATTGAAAAGATGTATTCCCGTTATGCTCATCAAAAATATTGATCAGGCTAGAGGATCGTGCAGTGGAACTAGGCTTCAGGTTATTAATATGGGAAAACACGTTCTCAAATGCATGACACTACCCGATAAACATGTTGACCATATAGTGTACGTTCATTGCTCAAATGACATTGATACCGTCCAACTCTACATCGCCTATTAAATTTTAGCAATGTCACTCTTCGGTGATGGTTTCCTTTGCAATAACAATCAATAAAACTCTTTCCCATGTAGTACTGCACTTGCTCAGACATGTTTTCAGTCATGGACAACTCTATGTCGCACTCTCGAGAGTTAATAGTTGAAGTGGCATAAGGATTTTGATCACGTCGGAATCTAGCGATACAACCAACTACAAATAATGTGGTACAAGGATGTTTTTCGGCATATATGAAGGTAACTATATAATTTTTTTTTACAATTTTACATAATGACCTTTATTTTGTATAACTTATATGTTTTGGCATTCCTCATTTGTAGGTTAATTTGCATTGTACTAGAAACTTGCTACGGGCTCCACTCAATATTTTTATCAAGGTAATTTATTGTAGAAATTTTATGTCATTAAATATTTATATTTGTATTATTTTGGTAACGTTTTACTTATTTTGTATAATCATTGTACAAAATAGCAGGTCAATTGCATTGTATTGGATTCGTTACATGCGTTTAGGGATATTGTAGCTGAGACACGCTCAAATAAGCTTCAACGAATCAGTGAGCTCCATCCTCTTTACTTGCCTCTACAGTATCCTCTTTTATTTCCTTACAGGGAAGATGATTATCGAGACGATATCTGTTTGAGAGAATCTTCGCTTGCTGATAATAGAAAATGGAGGAAGGTAAGCATGTGAGAGTTCTTTGCATATCTAATCCAGAAACGGCGTTGATAACATTTGTTACTTTTGCATTTCAAGAAGTTATTTCAGCAGTTCTGTGTTGATGGATTTTCGATGGTAGAGTCACACAGGTTGAATTTCATAAGGTTCAATCAAGATCAACTTAGGGTTGACATGTACAAGGGTATCGAAGAAAATATTTTTAAAGGAGACACTGAGGGTAAATCAGTTGGACAACGCATTATAATTCCATGGTCGTTCACCGCAGGTCCAAGGTATATGTTTAACAACTTCGTTGATGCTCTTCAAATATGTAACTGGATTGGATCTACAACCCTCTTCATTGTCATCACATGCAAGCCTCAATGGCCAGAAATACAAAGGGTGTTGAAAGATACAAATCTCAGGCCGGAGGATCGGCCAGACATTCTTTGTCGTGTGTTCAAGATGAAGCTCAATAGTATGATGACAGAAATCAAGAAAGGTTGTATATTCAGACGTATTACAACATGTAAGTATTTAATTAGATCTCAGTTTATAATTATACATTTACTTCATTCATATAAATTAAAAAAAATTGCTCATGTGTGAGTTTAACTACTTATTGCTTCCTTAACTAAATTAATGCATATTTTTTTAATACCATATGTTTATATTTTCTATGCAGATGTATGCTTAATTGAATTTCAGAAACGAGGTCTACCGCATGCACATATTTTATTGTGGTTTCATAATAACGATAAGACCAATAACCCAGAAGAAATTGATAGGATCATATGTGCTGAAAATCCTGACAAAGTAAACGACCGAAAGATGTACCAGTTGGTGGAGAAGTATATGATACATGGACCGTGCGGTCAAGCGAATTTGAAATCTCCCTGTATGAAGGATCGAGTTTGCACGAAGCGATTTCCAAAGCCATTTGTGCAGCGCACTGAATCAGATGCAGATGGTTTTACTGTGTACAGGAGAATGGAAGATCGCAGAACAGTTACGAAGAAGAAGACTACTCTTGACAATGGGTTTGTAGTCCCGTACAATCGTATATTGTTGAGTAAATACCGATCTCACATTAATATCGAGTCATGCAACCAGAACAAATCAATCAAATACATGTTCAAATGCGTAAACAAGGGGCATGGCCGAGTTACGGCGGCATTTTTTGAAACACGCAATACAGA
The DNA here is from genome assembly GCF_000504015.1 of Erythranthe guttata. The sequence goes on along the minus strand of NW_012193795.1, from coordinate 136,135 downwards.
TAGCGGTGCTGAGATTTGTGATGAGATAAAGATGTACTACGACTGCAGATATCTTTCGGCATGTGAGGCAATGTGGAGGTTTGCGAACTTGAGTTAAAAGAGGATTCTCAAACTTGGGCGCCAAGGAAAAAAAGATTTTCTATTGGTAGGCTTGCGAATGTTCCCCCTGGAAAAAGAAAAGACTAATACCTTAGATTGCTACTTAACATTCAGAGGGGATATACGTGCTACGAGGACATTAGAAAAGTTTTTGACACCGTCTACCCTACGTCCAGGGATGCATGTTATGTGTTGGGTTTATTAGATAACGACAAAGAATACATATATTCAATAATAGAAGTGAATACTTGGGCACCGAGGGATTATATAAGAAGGTTATTTGTACTTATGCTTCTTTCCAATAGCTTAAGTCGGCCCGAACATGTTTGACAAAGTTGTTGGTTGGATTTGGCTGAGGGTATTGCTTACAAACAACAAAGTCTTCATATCCAGATATGGCAAATTGTATAACACATTATTCAATTAGATTTTAAATATTACTCATCTTTTTAATATTGTCGTCTCTCACCGAAATAGAAAAAATATTGCAAAGCAATGGTAAAAGCTTGCGAAATTACGCGCCCATGCCAGTTCCAATCGAATTCTCAGCGGATGACACAATAAACATATTGGTGTTAGATGAACTGGATTACGACCGGTTTGAAATGGGTAGGGAACTTCAACGGTGTCTTGAATTACAGACGTGCAAACAAAGATTTATGATGTAGTCATGGATGTTGTATCCAATGACCGTGGTGGAATGTTCTTTCTATATGGCCATGGTGAAACGGGAAAGACTTTTCTATGGTAAACTCTTTCGGCTGCAGTTCGTTCCAAGGGAGAGATTGTAATTAACGTTGCATCGAGTGGTATAGCATCATTATTGCTCCCCGGTGGAAGAACAGCTCATTCTCGATTCGGACTACCCATAAATGTACACGAGAGTTCCACCTGTAGCATATTGCAAAAAAGTCCACAGGCGGAGTTGTTCATAAGGGCAAAGCTTATTATATGGGACGAGGCTCCTATGATGCATAGATACTGTTTTGAAGCACTTGACAAGACAATGAAGTCAATATTACAGGTTGACAAACTCTTTGGTGGTAAGGTGGTTGTTCTTAGAAGAGATTTTAGGCAGATTTTACCAGTTGTGCTCAAAGCATCAAGGCAGGACATAGTACATGCTACGATAAACTCCTCTCCGCTGTGGAATTTCTGTCGTGTCATGAAGTTGACTAAGAACATGAGATTGCAGTCATGCTCTTCTCCATCTAACGTGGATGAGGTAAAATAATTTGGAGACTGGATACTGAAGGTTGGTAGTGAGGATGTTGGGGAACAAAATCATGGTGAAGCTTCGATAGTGATTCCCGATGACATGTTGATTGGTGATTCAGAAGATCTATTCAGAGACCTACTGGAATTCGTTTACTCGGATTGTTGAGTAACATGTATGATTCAGATTATTTTCAAGGGAGAGCAATTCTTGCACCAACTAATGAATGCGTCGAGTTTGTGAACGATCACTTAATGTCTCTCCTTCTAGGAGAGGAGAAGGTGTACCTGAGCTCAGATAGTATGTTTAGGGACGAACAAACAATGGAGGATAATGCAGAAATTTATTCGACTGAATTCCTCAACACAATAAGATGCTCCGGACTTCGTTCTCATGCGTTGAAGTTCAAGATTGGTGCACCCGTTATGCTAATAAGAAACATCGATCAAGCTAAAGGATTGTGTAACGGGACCAAACTTCAAATTATTAGAACTGGCATTCACGTTCTGAGTTGCAAAATTCTTTCCGGAAAAAATATCGGTGACATGATGTTCATTCCTCGGATGACTTTAATACCATCTACCGGACTGCCAATTAAATTTCAGAAAAGACAGTTTCCGTTGATTGTTTCTTTTGCAATGACAATCAATAAAAGCCAAGTTTCAAACTCTTTCGCATGTTGGTTTGTATCTTCCTAAGCATGTCTTCAGCCATGATCAACTATATGTTGCACTGTCCAGAGTTACGAGCAGAGGTGGCATTAAAATATTCATCAAGTTGGATTCGGGTGAACTCACCAATGTTACTAGAAATGTCGTGTACAAGGAAGTATTTCATCGAATTTGAAGGTAGATAATATTTTCATATTTACCAATTATTCATGTAACATGTCTTTTTTTTAACAACTTATTCTTTGGCAGGTGTTTCTTCTCTATATAATTTCCCCCGTGCGATGTTATTTTCAGTCATGTCCCTAGGATGCTCATTGCAAATTTTATTATCTTTAAGATTTAATTTTGACGATATACTAATATTTAATATTATTCTTATGATGTAACTATGAAGAACATGATGCTTCAATATTGCTGGTCGCGTTTTGTATTTAAATTCAATGAGCGTAATAATTTATATATGCGTAAATTTATTTTTCAGACATGTATTTCCAGTTGAAAATATGCCACCCCGTGCATCGCACGGGTGAATACTAGTTATGATTATAATTAAGATTACGATTAGTATTAGGATTAAGATTAATTTAGCATTGACATTACGATTAAGATTATGATTTGTATTGGCATTTGCAATAAGATTAGGATTAATATTAGTATTATGATTAGGATTAGCTGTAACATTAAAATTGCATTAGTATTAACATTAGCATATTAGGATTAACAATACCATAGTATCAGTAAGAGTAATATTGTCATAATCAGATTATTAATAATAATAGTAATAATAATAGTAATAGTAATGATTATAGTATCAGTATCAGTATCAGTATCAACATCAACATCAGCATCGGCATCATTATAATATTAATATTAGTATTAGTATTTTTTTAGAGTAAAGTATTAGTGTTAATATTTGTATTTCTATTATTATTAGTATTAGGATTATTTATACTGGGAATTAGATTATGATTATGATTATGATTATGATTAAAATTAGAATTAGCATTAACATTAGAATTACTATTAGAATTAGCATTAGCATTAGCATTAGGATTATGATTTGAAGTAATATTATAATTATGCTTAGGATTAGAATTAACATAACAATTGGGACTAGAATTAGTATTAGGAATAACATTAGCATTATCATATTACCATTGCCATAAATATCAACATTAAAATTGGTATTAACAATTTTGAGTTGCATCAGTTGTATCAGTAGTAGCATTACCATTAGCAGTAGCAGTAAAAATAGAATTACGATTAGCATTAGTATATAAAGATTGGAATTAGTATATTAGGATTAGCATTAGCATTAGTATATTAGGATTAACATTAGCATTGGCATTAACATTAGCATATAAGTATCAGTTTAGTATTTTTATTAATATTAGTATTTGTATTAGCATTAGGATTAAGATTAGAATTAGCATTAGCATTAGGATTAGGATTTGAAGCAACATTATAATTATGCTTAGGATTAGAATTAACATAACAATTGGGACTAGAATTAGTATTAGGAATAACCAATGTTTTGAAAATCGGACCGGACCGGCCGGTTCGACCGGTTCAACCGCGAACCGGTGCCTGATCCGGTCCGGTCGAACATCAAAACCCAAAAACGCCAAAAAACCGGTCAATCGCTTTTGAACCGTTGAAATCCCGGTTGAACCGGATAAAACCGGCCCAGAAAACCGGCCCAGAAAACCGAGTTCGATGCAACGAAAATGTATAAGGAAAAAAAAAAGGATGGAGATTCCGTAGAAGATTAATACACTTTAATATGGATATAGTGGGGAGGAATTGAGAATGAAAGAAGAGAAAATTAGAAAGAAAAGAAGAAAAAAAATAAAAAATATAGAAAAAACTTACATAAACACCGACTGAAGAAGAAGTGGAAAGAAGAATAGGTGGGAGGCGGAGGATAATAAGACGGCATGTAGTGGTCATCACAAAACACAATTAGGGTTTGAGGGTATACTTAGTAATTTACATAAAAGTTTTATTGTAATTTCTTGAGTAATTTATTTAATTGACCTCTATTAATACAAAATTTATTATATATAAAAGTATACATGGTAAATGAAATATAATTATTAATTTGTTGTTTGGTGCGTTATTTTTGGTATATTTTAAATGGGTCATGAGTAAGTAGTTTTGTGTATATAAAAATTATATATAAATGAATAAAAATTAAAAAGTAAAAAATAGAAAAACCCGGTCGGACCCCGGTTGAACCGGTCCAACCATGACCCAGTTGATTGTCCGGTTCAATCTCCGGTCCGGTTTTCAAAACATTGGGAATAACATTAGCATTATCATATTACCATTTCCATAAATATCAACATTAAAATTAGTATTAGCAATTTTGAGTTGCATCAGTATCAGTAGTATCATTATCATTAGTAGTAGCAGTAAAAATAGAATTACGATTAACATTAGTATATAAAGATTGTAATTAGTATATTAGGATTAGCATTAGCATTAGTATATTAGGATTAGCATTAGCATTAGCATTGGCATTAACATTAGCATTACCGTTAGCATATTAGAATTAATATTAGTATGAATATTAGTATGCATATTAGTATGAATATTAGCATTATGATTATGATGCATATTAGTATTAGCATTATGATAAGAACTATTATTGAAAATTAGTATTAACATTAGCATTAGCATTAGCATTAGCATATTAGGAATAGTATTAAAATTAGTGTTAGCATTAGCATATTTGCATTTCTATAATGATTAGAATTATGATTCGTGTCATTATTAGAATAAGGATTATAAGTAGAATTAATATTAGAATTCAGATTAGCATTACCATTAGGATTAGGAGAAGGATTATAATTAGGATTAAAATTATGATTGAAATTAGTATTAGGATTACAATTAGGGTTAGCATTAGCATTAGTGTTAGGATTAGGATTATTGTTAGTACTATGATTAGGATTATCATTAGAATTACTAATAGTTATAGTATTATTATCAGATTAGTCTTAATATTAGTATATTACTATTAGTAATGGTAATGGTTGATATTGGTATCAATATTGGTATTGGATTGATGTTAGTATTGGTAATGGTAATGATAATGGAAGTGGTAATGCTAATGATATTGGTATTGGTGATGGCAGTGGCGAATTCAGGATATTTGCCAAGGGGGTTCGAAATTGTAGAATAAAAAATTTAAATATCACTTTATAAAAATAGTGGACCAAAAATTTACAATTTAGAAATTTTGGGTGAATTGTGGAAATATTTAAAGAGAAAATTGTCATGGTAATGGTCATGGTAATGGTAATGATAATGGTAATGGTAATGGTAACGATGATGGTATTGATAATGGTATTGATATTAGTATATGTATTGGTATTGATATTAGTATTTGTATTGATATTGGTATTGGTATTGGTAATAGTATTGAAATTGGTAATTGTATTGATATTGGTATTGATATTGATATTAGTATTGGTATTGGTATTAATAATTGTACTGATATTGATATTGGTATTGGTATTGATATTCATATTGATATTGGTATGCATTGGTATTAGTATATTAGTATTAGTATTAGTATTTGCATTAGCATTAGCATTTGTATACTAATATTAGCATTAGCTAATTAATATTAGTAGTAGTATTAGTAGTAGCATTAGTATATTAGTATTAGCATTAGCATATTGGAATTAATATTAGTATGAATATTAGTATTAGGATTAGCATTATGATTAGAATTAGTATTAAGATCAGTATTATGATTAGAATTATAATTAGAATTAGGATTTGCATTACCATTAGCATTAGCATAAAAAGATTGGTATTAAGTTAGAATTAGCATATTTGCATTTCTATAAGGATTAGAATTAGTATTAAGATTAAGACTAACATTGTCATTAAGATTACAATTTGGATTAGAACTATGATTGAGATTAGTATTAGAATTAAGATTAGAGTTAGTACCAGGATTAAGATTAGCAATAACATTAGGATTACTAACACTAACTAACACTAATAGTAATAGCATTATTGTCATATTAGTATTAGTATTAGGATTGGTAATGGTAATGGTAATGGTAATTAATGATTGGTATTGCTATAGGTATTGGTATTGGTATTGATAATGATAATGGCAATGGTAATAGTATTGGTATTGGTGATGGTAACAACAATAGTAATGGTCATGGTTATGGTAATGTAAATGGTATTGGTAATGGTAATGGTAATGGTAATGGTAATCGTAACGGTAATGATATTGATATTGATACAGGTACTGGTATTCATTACTTACACAATACGAAATATATTTTTTATTTTCTTTTACTTTTCTACTTATTACTTTGTATTGCATATCATTGATCTTACTATTTCAATATTTTTTTTAAACCAAATATTTATTTTTACGATGAATACCCCGTGCAACGCACGGGTGAAGTACTAGTTTATTAAAACAAGGTAAATTAAGCGGAAAAGAAAACGTCTCCTATTTTCCTTCTATTTTTTCTTTTATTATTATTATTAGGGTTAAATACAGTTTGCACCCCTGTACTATTGCCACTGTCGCATTTGCCCCCCTGAACTATCAAATGCGACAAAACAACCCATCATTTTAACAGTCAACTATTAAAATCTTAACACCGTTAAGTAGCATAGTGCAATTACATTTCTACCCTTAACCCCACAAGCATGTGAATTGAAACTTCTGCAACTTGAGAATTTTCTTCCATCCGAATGCAATTCTCCGAATGACTTTAACAATTGGAAACTGAAGTCTAGGATTCAAGATTTTTCTCTTCCTGGGGAGGATTTTGTGATCATCGTAGTTTAATTTTCTATTTTGGTTGAATTTCGAGCTGGCGGAGAAATATTTCCTCGATGGTGACAAAAATGGGTGGCCGCATCTGGGTGTGGTCAAGTTGAGTGGACAATGGCTATCAAAATTGAAGGTTTATCAAACCCATGTTCCAATCGTTGCCCGAATCTGTCGAGAGCGAAATTAGTGGTACTAAATCAGACCAGCCAACAACGTGGGTTTATCAAACCCATCTTTCGACAACCCATTTTCAATCTCAATCTCTCAAATTGGCCTTTCATTTTTCTATTAGGGTTACAATTGGCAAATCTCAAGAGAATTTTTCCATGAATTATTTGGAACAAAAATCTTAATGTTCTAATTATCTGATGAATGTATGCATGCGTTCATGATGCTGCTGCTCCTCCTGTTGTCTTTTCTTTTATTTTTTTCGTTTTTTTTTTTTTTTTTTTCTTTTCGATGATTTAAATATAAATATAATAATGGAATTCAATTGAAGAAGGAAAAAATTGGAAAAAAGAAGAACAGTATACTATAGGATAAACTAATTGTTATTAAAATTTACTTTTCTATAAAATTTTCAGATCAACAATTAAATTTTTTTTATTCTTACGAAAGAAAAAAAAAAATTACGGTTTTATCGTGTTTCAAAGATTTATTCATTTTACACGTTATTACTATTTTTTTAATAATTGTTTGCCATTTTTTTAAATACTAGAGTTTATTTTATTGGTTTTATTTTTCTCAAATATTTACTTAAAGGGTAAGATTGTCAGAAAAAGATCAAACACTTTGGTCAATGCGCCACATCATCTTTAATGGACAGAAAGGCTAACGGTTGTTAACGGAAGGGTCATTTTGTCGCATTTGATAGTTCAGGGAGGTAAATGCGACAGTGGCAGTAGTACAAGGGTGCAAAGTGTATTTAACCCTTATTATTATTACTATTAATATTAATATTTTTATTTTTTATGAAGAAAAAAACGACTCGTATTAGGAAACAAATTCCCCTCCCGTTGGACTAATATATATATATATATATATATATATATATATATATATATATATATATATATACATACAATATATACATACAATATACATACAGACGTTCACAAAAACCTATATAAACCTTGCAGTACTTGTACATCCTCTCAGCCTTCCTTCGTCTTTGCTTCCCATCGTCGACAAAACACCGCCGTTTCTTTCAACTCGTTAACCCCAACTTTCCTTCCGTAGCTGAGAATTCCAATTCCCCAACCATGGTATGTGTAATTTATGGCGACGGTTATATGCAAGCCCATTTTTTTATTAGTTCAAGACCTCCAATATAAAAATACAAATTTACCCTTAATGGAATTCAAAATCAAATAAAAAACACAAAGCATTAAAAAATAAAATATAAACATTTCCTTTGTGCAAGACCAAATAAACTACATAAATCCAGAAACCCCTCTTCCTTATTTCACGACTTAAAACTCTCCTCCTTCTTCCCCTTCTTCTTCACAAACCCACCAAGAAATTCTACACACCAAAATTATCAAATACATACCAAACATTCACGATGGAACCAGAAAACAATGATATGGTGGTTTACGAGGGTGGAGAACACAATGAAATATGTTTTAACCGTTTATTTTTGCTTTTGTGTCGTTTTTTTTGTTGCGAAAAAAATCGACGATACCAAAAATCGGTCTGCAAATACCGATTTTTGTTACTAAAGTCGATAACCACATTCCGATTATTTTAATAAAAATCGGTACTTAAAAACCGATTTTTGTAGTAAAAATCGGCATGACAACACCGATTTTTTTTGTATTGTCGGTATTGTCATGCCGACTTGTACTACGAAATTCGGTTTTTAAATTTTATCTGTGTTTTTTTAAGACTGTTTTCTCATACTTTCGTGCATCAACCTAGGGGATTGATGGAGGATTATTCAAATGATAATCTAACGAATAAATATTTGAGATACGAAAAGCTCTACTCGATTGGGTTAAAGGAGTGGTAGACGCCACCAAATGGTGATAAACATTTTCGTTTCAAATATTTAAAAAATATCAATTAACCAAATATATAATGTATTAATAAAAAAAAAATTCAAAAAATATTGGTATTCGAAAACCGATTTTGTACTCAATAATCGACATTAGAACGCCGATTTTGACTTGTAAAGTCGACGTTGTGTTGCCGATTTGGTTAAAAAAAATCGGCATTATGACGCCGATTTTCGTGTACAAAATCAGTCTGGATAAACCGATTTGGAAAACCAACGAAAAAAAAAAAACAATCTCAATCTCAATTTTTTTTTTTCCAAAATCGGCCAAATCATTGCAACCCAACAAGAAATAAGCATAGATTAATGTTCATTCATACATATTTAGCATAGATTAATATTTGGCCGTCGTGATATTTCTTTTTTGTTTTGTTTTGTTTTGTTTTTTTTTTTTTTTTTTTTTTTTTTTTGATTTTTGGTCTTGAACAAATTAAAAATAAGATTTATTTGTATTTGAGTATTATTTGTGGATAAGTGTATATTTGTCATCTTTGGTCTTGATGTAATAAAATTAGATTAATTTACGGGCTTGAACTAATAAACTCCTTTATATAGTTTTGAACTAATAAAAAAATGGGCTTGCATATAACGGCCGCCGTAATTTATTTTATTTTCTGTTGTTTAATTTGATGGATGTGATTTTAGTTAGGCGTATTTTTGAAAATAATTGTGATTTTTGAGTGCTGCAGACGAAATCGAAAAAGCTTAGAAAGGATAATGTAGAGGCCATGGAAGAAGGATGGGCTATTATGGAAGACGGCATCGCTAAAGTGAAGAACATTCTGGAAGAACTGGAATCGCAATTCAGTTCGGAAGAGTATATGAGGCTCTACACGTATCCATCACGAATATTTTATAAAATTTATTATGTGGTTTTTTGTTTATTTTCGTAATCGGAGTTTGGGGAATTTTGTTTACAAGAAAACGGTATGCGTTTGTGTGTATATGGTTGGTTTGTCCTTGACATGAAACAAAGCACTATGTACAACCTGGCCGCCCGTGATAGCGTTAGGATAATTATATTTGTCAGAAGCTCTACAACAACTACAAGGAATTTGTTCAGGCATATATCATGTCAACGGTATGTAATCTGAGTCGATTAAGTAATTATTAACATGGTTGCCAATCTATTATCCTTTTTTTTTCGTTTTTTTCGAGATAATATATTCGATGTTTTATTTATCAGGTCAATCCTTCTTTGCGAGACAAGCACGACCAATTCATGTTGAGGGAGCTTGTAAGACGATGGAGTGACCATAAAGTAATGGTCAAGCGGCTTTCACGTTTCTTAACCTATCTCGACCGTTATTTTGTAGTTAGGAAGAACATTGAAAGTGTATGTAATCTGAGTCGATTAAGTAATTATTAACATGGTTGCCAATCTATTATCCTTTTTTTTTTCGTTTTTTTCGAGATAATATATTCGATGTTTTATTTATCAGGTCAATCCTTCTTTGCGAGACAAGCACGACCAATTCATGTTGAGAGAGCTTGTAAGACGATGGAGTGACCATAAAGTAATGGTCAAGTGGCTTTCACGTTTCTTAACCTATCTCGACCGTTATTTTATAGTTAGGAAGAACATTGAAAGTGTTAAAGATCTTGGGTTCAGTTGTTTTCGTGACTTGGTTGGTTTTTTCTCTCCCCTATGATTATGCTTCATTTTTTTTTATTTTTATGATTATGCTTCTTTTTTTGGCTTACGGAGAGGTGAAACTCAGGCCTTTTTTTTTTTTGGGGTTTTCGATGTGCATTGTGTATCTCTCTTCCATGGTGGGAAGAAGAATCTCTTAAGCTATCTCAAGTCATTCTCTCAAGTAGCTTAACTATTTGGATATTGGATTCTTGTTGAATTTTTTTGGATGGTTACAAATGAGGACTCTACTCCTATTTATATTAGGTCACCTCCTTAATGGACAGTGGAGATCTATTTGATCTAAAGGTTAGGAGTTGTTCACTAGAACACTCCAAAATATTCCTAAGGGAGGGTTCTAGAAAGCTTTCTAGAATCCTCCAAGAATCTCTACCTGTCTCTATACATTATGGCCAACTTGGGCCTAACCCTATTTTGTGTTAAGTTTTGGGCTTCTTAACCTACCAACCGAAAGGAAACTGGCAAAGGGTTGGCCCAAACTGACGGGCCGTGACATCCTCTTCCGCCTAATCCGACGACGTTCTCGTTGCCTCGAACAAGTGGAGATGATCTTGAAATTGCCACAAGTCTTCTTTAGTCTCCCACGTTGCTCCCACATACATACATATATACATATATATATATATATATATATATATATATATATATATATATTTGAACCTGCACCCGAACCAGAGAAGGAACCGAAGAAAGCCAGTAACGGTACAGGAGGGATAGCATTCAATAATATTGCAGGTAGCGGGTAGGCGTCACCTAAGAAAGCCGGCACTCGAAGAAAAAACAGTAGTTCAGTTTCGGTACTCAAGTTCCAGCGCTCGTGGAAAGAGGTCGGTTCGTCAATTTAGCCCCGTTTTTTAAGGCTTAGAGAAGAAATCCCCTATGTTTTCCGGAAAAGACAGATGTCGGTTTCTTGGGAAGTCGCAGAACAGTTTCAGGGCGCTTAGATAATATTTCCTTTCTTGCTTGGGCGCTTCCGCTCTTGGGAGATTTGTTGATATTTAAGACTTATTTTAACTTTTGAATCGACTTAGGCATGAACGAATTGAATCGTAAGATTTGAATCGTAAATCATATGATTTTATACTCGGTATTGCGAATGTTCGTAAATGAGTCACATACGATTATAACTGAGGAGGAGTCAAAGCATACTGCGTTGGTGACGGATATTTCGAATATTGCAAGAGAGATCCAATTTGGGGTCAAATTTGCAATTTGGGTAGTGCGGTTGGGAAGATGGAGTAAGTATAGGAGTAATTCTGCAATTTTCAAACTGTTTTAGCCAGGGAGGTGAATTTCAAAAAATTACAAATTGTCCCCCACTTGGGGGCATTTCCGGTTTAAGGACTAAATTAAAAATGGTGTATTATTAAATTTAAAAATGGTATATAATATAGAGACAAAAACTGTAATTATCACAAGTTTATTATAAATAATATAATAAATTAAAGTTATCCTAAATCGTAAATCGTAAAATTTGTTGATATTTAAGATTTATTTTAACTTTTGAATCGACTTAGGTATGAATGAATTGAATCGTAAATCATAGTATTGCGAATTTTCGTAAATGAGTCACACACGATTATAACTGAGGAGTCGAAGCATACTGCGTTGGTGGCCGATTTTTCAAATATTGCAAGAGAGATCCACTTTGGGGTTAAATTTGAAATTTGGGTAGCGCGGCTGGGAAGATGGAGTAAGTATAGGGGTGATTCTGCAATTTTCGAAACTGTGTCGCACAAGGAGGTGGATTTGTTTTCTTAAATATCAACAAATCGATCAAAAAATTTTACGATTTACGATTTAGGAAAACTTTAATTTATTATATTATTTATGATAAACTTGTGATAATAGATGTGGCGGATATTTTGGATATTTAAAGAGAGATCCACTTTGGGGTCAAATTTGCAATATGGGTTAGGGACCAAAATAGTAATTAAATCACGTTAATTATACATAATATAATAAATTATTGTATCC